>VZTU01000807.1:22910-43164 GCA_013400835.1 Zapornia atra
TCGCCGACGGGGCACGGCAGAGCAGGGCGGGCTGCCCAGCGGAGCTTCACCTAGGAGGCACAGGGGCGGTAAAGCCGCTGCCCAGAGCCCCGCTCTCGGACTCCGTTCTGCCTCCTCCCGAAGGATCCCAGCCGCCGGAGGGGCCGCAGCCCGGCCCACCCGCGGGCTGAGGCGAGGCTTGGCCCGCTCCTCCCTCCGCCACCCTCCGCCACGCTCCCCCAACCTCCCGCCTCACCCGCACTCATAGTGCCACTCCGAGGCACCAGCTGCTCCCGACGCCTGGAGATGACGGCACGGCACGATATTATGTCATCCAAAGGGGTCGCGTCATGCAAGCGACGCCACGCCCAGGCGAGGCGTGCGGGCAGCGGAGCGGCCGCGGCCATGAGCACGGACGGTAAGGGGGGCGGGGGGCTGGCGGCGCGGGGCAGCGCCGGGGCGGGCCTGACGCGCCCCATTGCCTTGCAGACTTGATCGAGACCTTCAGGGCGCAGCTGAGGGATGACCCCGACGTCGCCTCGGCCGTGGCCGCCATCCGCGCGCTGCTGGGCTTCCTCAAGCAGGACCGAGGTGGGCCCGGGTCTCCCCCCAGCCCGGAGCTGGACGGGGTTACCCCTCTGCCTGTGGTCTCCTTACGGCGAGGCCCGTGTCGGTAAGGCCCTGCCTTGACCGCGTACCTCCGCCTACCCGCAGGCGAGACCATCCAGGGCCTGAGGAGCAGTCTGCTGGATGCCATCGACACCCTGTCTCGGGTGGACTCCTCGGTGGCCGTCTCCTCCGGCGGGGAGCTCTTCCTGCGCTTCATCAGCCTCACCTCCCTGGAGTATTCGGTAAGAGGGGCTGTCCCCGCTCAGCCGTGCTGCCGGCTGGGGGGACCCTCAAGCCCCACTGCAGACATCGCTGTGTTTTCCAGGACTACTCCAAATGCAAAGAAATCATGATTGAGCGTGGAGAGATCTTCCTCACCAAAGTGTCTCTCTCAAGGAACAAAATTGCCAAGCTGTGCCATCCTTTCATCAGAGACGGTGCCGTAAGTAGGCTGAGCTGAGGTGGGGCTGCTCTTGTTCTGATGCTCTGCTCCTTGCAGCAATGGAAAAACAGGAGTAGGAGAAGGGAAGTTTCCTGACCTTCATGACTGTGCTGGCAGATAGCAGATTCTGCATATAATTGTAACATCACCCGTCGCTTTATTTTGTTAAGACTCATCTCCTTCCCCCTAATTTGATTTCCATGTAGTCCAGCTTTAACTTGTGGTCTGCTCTAAGAGGTGCCAAAGAATTGCAGCTTCAAGCTTGTATTTCTGGTACTAGAACATCATCCCTTGGCTGCATCACGGTGGGCCATGTAAAGTCCAGCTCAGCGTGATATACTGTCCTGTGATTTGTAGTAGTATTATTTAACATTGATGGAAGGTTGTGTGAAGTAAAAGCCATAACACCATTAACAAAATGTAAAGGCTTCCCAAAACTCAGCAAAGTCATGACTGATTATTATTACTTTTTGACAGCGAATATTGACACATGCCTACTCCAGAGTGGTCCTCAGAGTGCTAGAAGCAGCTGTTGAGTCAAAGAAGCGATTCAGTGTTTATGTTACTGAGTCACAGCCAGATCAAGCAGGGCAAGTACTCATTACTTTGTGTTTTATCTTGGTTAACAGGGTAAGTTACAGCTTACATAAAATCGGTGTACCTTAAGAAAAGCTGTTAGGTTTCATTTTAAATGGCAACTGTCACTAACAATACTGTGTTATTCTGGACAATTTGGAAAAAAACCCAGCTAACCAAAACAACAGTTGCAAGTAACTTCCCATACTAAATGTTCCAATTACAGTGTTGCCTAGGTTTCCTCAAAGGTTTACAAACTTTCAGTCCATACCAGGCAGCCTACCTTTCCCTTGGGAGGTGGTAGGCGACTGATGTTACCGCTAAGAGAGCAAGCCTTCCCTCTCCAGCATATACTGCTGTGTAAGTGAAGTAGTAAATCCTGCATACTGGAGAATACGCATTGCTACCATGTCTGTCACTAGAATCAAGCATTTCCCAGCTTCACTGAAATTAATAAAAGCATGGGGAGCATTACTATAAGTTATTGGTTTTTACACCCTGTTGATGAAAAAACTGCAATGATGCAGGTAATGTTACCTTAACAATAATTCACTGATTTATTTCTCCGTGGCTGTAATTCCTGACTGCTAAAACAGACTTTACTTTTGTTGGGTCTGCTGTAATCTGCTTGTTCCCATTTCTACATATGAACTCATTTTTTATTAGAGTACATCATAAACCAAAACCACAGGCAAGGAAACATGGATAGTCATGGGTTTCAGTCTTTCAGACAGTATTGTGCTAATACTGTTGTTAAAAAAAAAAAGTCTTGTAAACTTTAAACATGTTTTTTGTTGTGGGTTTTGGGGGTTTTTTTAATAGGCAAAAAATGGCAAAAGCCTTGAGAAAGCTCAACATTCCTGTGACTGTGATTCTGGATGCTGCAGTTGGGTAAGTCTGATAGTTAAAGGTTGATACTGTTCATCACAATTTTGTTTTAGTAGCGTTACATTTAAGTTTCCTAAAAGCTTGTTGTTACTTAAGAGTCATCAAACAAGCTAAATAAGTTACACCTTTAGCTGTAGGAGGAGGAGAGTGTGTCTGCTACAAAACACCTATTTGATGTTTGCATGTTAGAATGAAAAAGAGCTAGAGCTAAGTGAGTTACTTGGGGAGGTCTGTAAAAAAGAACTGAGGAGCTATGCAAAAAAAGGCAACTTTTCTCCTAATTTGCATCTGTGATGTCATTTGGGGATTTAGCTATTTGGTACTTAGCATTAGTCTGAAACCTGAGAAGAAACACTACGGTGTATCTGAACCTCAATTCCTGTAGAAGTGCAGGATGCCTGACAGGCACAGTCTGCTTCGCAAGGCAGCTGTGCCCAGGGAAGATACTGCCTTGAGCCAGCAAGTCTACAAGTCCTGTTTAACAAATTAAGTCCATCCACATCACTCAGTTGATGGTTTTCTTTTTACATCTGTATTTTCAATAAACAAAACACCCTGGAGGGATGTAAAGATAGCGGCTTTGGATGAGGAGCATCCTATGTATTTGGCAAAAGTCATCACAGTGCAGTTACACTTTGCTGTGTAGTCAGTATCTTATCACAAGCACCCATGTTCCTGTAATCAAGGGTCATTCCTAGGCAGATCTCAACTTCTTCCAGCCTTTACACAATTCCCAAGGTCAGGTGGGGCTGGAGGAAGTATGGTTACTTAATATTCCTGCCAGGGATGGAGATGAAGGCTCACTCCAAGTATGTTACACAGGTAGATGAAGCTAGTTCAGACATGTGAGACTGTTTGAATTACTAATTTCTGTTCAACAAGTCATTTGTCATATCACCCCATAAGACTTGGATTTTTTTTCCCCCCCTTTGAACAGCTACATTATGGAGAAAGTGGACCTGGTGTTAGTTGGTGCTGAAGGTGTAGTTGAAAGCGGCGGCATTATTAACAAGGTAATAGGTAGTGAGTTTATTACATCCTTCTGTAAACTCTAGACTTCTAAAAGTTTTGTTTCTGTGAAGAATTCAAGGCTTTCTGAAAAATCTTTTCTATTTGGACATTATCCAGTAACACCCTAGTTATTGTTGGTAACAGAGCAATATTATGTCATGCTAGCACCAAGTCTGCATGTTGTTTTCCATCTGTCTCCACAGATTGGCACTAATCAAATTGCTGTCTGTGCCAAAGCTCAGAATAAGCCATTCTACGTGGTAGCAGAAAGTTTCAAGTTTGTAAGGCTTTTCCCTCTGAATCAGCAGGATGTCCCAGATAAGTTTAAGGTAAGATAAATTCAAATTACCTCTTAGCCAGCTAAGATGCACACTTACATGTTGATGAATAATTTTCATCTAAGCATGTCTTCATTTAACTGGATCTCTCTACTGTAGCTTACTTACATAATATGGAGTTGCTCCATGTTACAGTCACATGTCAAACAGCCATAATTTGTCATTAATACCAACACTTAGTTCCTAAAGCAGTTCCTTTGAGGCACAGGAGCAGCTGAGAACAAGAAACAAATTGAGACATTTCAGAACTAAAGATTGTACTTTATATATAAGACAAAACAGCCGAGACCATGGTGGGACCAGCCTATGCCCATTTTAAAGCCATTGACTTCCTTCAGTTTTACCACAAACATCTGCTCAGGGGTTTAACTTGCACTTGCATAATAACGTATGGTCTGTTTCCTTACAGTATAAAGCAGACACTCTGAAAACAAGCCAGAATCTAACAGAGGAACATCCCTGGATTGACTACACGTCACCATCACTAATTACGTTACTGTTTACAGACCTCGGTGTATTAACTCCATCAGCTGTCAGTGATGAACTTATTAAACTCTATCTGTAACAGAGAACTTGGTGGACAGGATAGATCAATCTTCTTCAATGACTATCACAGTTGTAAGAGCTTGGAAGATAGTACATGTTACATGGACGTTGGTAAGGAGATGGCATTATAAGGATTAATGTAATGATCAGCCACCTTGATGTTTTAAAGCGAAACAGTATGTGTGAACGGACCACTGATAAAAAATATATCCAAAAGTTACTACACCTTCTAAAGACCTAAAATAAATTATTTTAAAGATGGGTGGAGTATTTTGATATTGTAAAATACCTTATGGGTGTATTGAGACTCGTTCTGAGGTCTGCTGTTACTCACTGAGCTGTGGTACCTCCCTAAAAGAAATGCATGAGGCTGCTGATGGAAAGCGGCAGCTCGTGCCACACCATACGAGAGCTGTGCTTTTAGCTTGGTTCTTAACTGCAGGCTTGGTTGTGTGGCTTTATGGATGGCAGGTCTCTTTATGAAGACATAGATCAGTTCTATTTTCTGCATTGTTATTTTGTTACAAAAATAGTTTTATTGAAACAGGCAGGATTTTAATGTAACTGTGGTTAAAATAACTGTCAACCTTCAGAATCTAAGTCAGCATCAGTTTCTGCTTTGAGCCTACTCTGGCTGCCTGTCAGTCTCTTCTCAAACTCCTCTTCACTAATTTTTCCTTTTTTTAATCTCTTCAAGAGTCTTGTGTCATTCAGCAACTCTTCCATATCATCATCATCAATGTCAGAGCCCTGTTGACAGTTGAAAAAGAAACAAATTAAACACAACAAGAAGGCTTTCATTCTACACAGCTGAACACAGCAGAATTTTACAACTTAGATTTTGCCAGGAAATATTACTCAGTTTCTTCCTAGGGAACTATCAGCTCTGTTACATTTGTTGAGAATAGAAAAAAAAGCAAAGAGGAAAAAAAATTAAGTACCTTCCACCATTGTGCCATACTGCTGCACCTCTTGAGAAATACAAATCTGTGCTACCTATGCTGGCAGCATTATTACCCAGCACCAAAGGACTCTGAGTTGTTTTAAAAGTTTCTCTAATTTTTTTAAGCTTTGCTTGTCAAGGTCCTAAAACATTAAGTAATCAATTCTGTCAGACTAAAATCCCATGGCTCTCTGCCCTTTGAAAGTATGTACCTATGCTACAGTAGTCGTGCAGTTTAATAGAACAGGCAGAGTTTACCTCTTCATGTTTCCTTTTAGCTGTTATCTTCTTTCTCTTCTCCCTCTTGGCTTTCTGTTTTGACCACGCTTTGTTCTTTATGAATTTCTTTTTCCCTTCATTTTCCTGTCTCTCTTTTCTTTGTTGCTCTAATTGCTTTTGTCTCTGTTTTTCTCTATTTTTATCCTTAAATGAAATGGAGTCTGTATTAACAGCGACTGGAGTAAAGTCTGGAAAAGATTTTCCTCTTAATTCAGGCATCTTTGGCATTTTTAACAATGCAAACCCTTTGGCAAGGCTAGCAAAATCCAGATCTGTTAAAATAAAGGTTATAAAGTCAGTTTCCTGATGAGTAAGAAGAACTATTTTATTTAGCAGTTACAGGGGAAAAAAAAATCTTACTCTATCATTTGCATTCTGTACTTAATACCAGTAAAAATACCAAATCACTACTATTTATGCTTATATCAGTTTTGGTCAAACTTGCTAAAGGTTTTCTCTTTAAAATAATGAGAAACATGTTACTTGACAAAAATAAAGAGTTTTGTCAGAATCCAATGCTGCAGAAAATAACTCTTGAGATCAGGAATCAGTAGTTGAAACTCATGGATAACAACATTATGGGTTTTGCCAAACCAGATACTGTCTTCTGAAAAGAACAGCAAAAGATACCAACAGTGCTGGGAATTACCTTTTATTCGGAAGATCAGATTACATTCATGTTTGGCATAAGCCTGGACGTAGGACACAAATGCTTTCATCCCTTTCTCAAATACTGCCCTGTCAGCTAGGGCCATAGACTGCAGTTTTGGAAGGAGATCTGACACATTTGTCTGTGGTTTCATTTCCTGCATGGGACACTGAGAACCAGAGAAGAAATGCAAAATCAAAGGAAAAGTTCAGCCGAATTATTTAAAATGCACTGTGGAACTTCAAACATAGTTTGAGCCCCTTTCCCCCTTCTACTCGGCCATTTCAGCACACCAGCTCACCATTCAGCCCCACGTGCAGTTGTTCTAGCCCAGCAGAATTGTTCTCACACTGGGGCTTGAGAGAGGCAACACCTTCAGCTCACACCTCATCGAGCTACATTGTCACTATCAGGTCTCTATAGAATCTATACAATTCATCCTACAAATGCAGGACCAAGCAAGGGAAGTTTTTTAAAGGGAAGAGTTTAAAGCAAGCAGCACAGAGAGTACAGCACAAACATGGTGGCAGGTTGGGGGTAGGAGTGTTAAACTGGCACTGCCCTTCTAGAAGGGCTCTGTTTATACACCCTTAGAAACAAAACATTTATCCTTACTCAGCACATCACACATTGCTATTACAAACTCAGCAGGTAAAGGAGCAATCATGTTCTAACACCACCACTTGCATTTAGTGATGAAAAAGCAGCTCTTGTCATTTTTTAAATCATGTACCTCTGCTAAAACATTATTATTATATGACGTTAAGTTCTACAGATTTGGATTTCAAAATAGGATCCTATCAGTAAGCCTGTCCCCTTGCCCTTTCCTGCTTTGCAGTAGAATAAGTCTACTAACCTTTTGGTTGATGGAGAGAAAGTTGACGTAAGATTCTTCCATGGGAAGCAAAAATACAAGCGCACTGCCGACATTGCCAATCCGTGCTGTTCGACCACACCGGTGCACAAAGGCACTGAAATAGCAGAACATGGTGCTAACTTAACAAGAGCTGCTCAATCTGATTTTAAAGTAAAGGGGAAAGCTGATGGAATGGGAAATACAGAGTGCCATATGCTTTGAACTAAGCTCGCAGGAACCAGCAGCATTCCCACTCAACTCTTAAGGCGGTGTGCTAAAACAGGGGACATCTGGTTTGGGGATGCAGGGAGCTGTGACAATTATGACATTGGATGTAAAAATACATGGAAGTGCCTTTCATGTGCCCTTCCAATGGGCCATCAGAGGGCTGTCCCCGCTCTCATCTCTGTTCTCATTCACCCTCGTGTCTCACCTTGTTATTTGATATTCTCATATGAAGCCTGTTCACACAAATATAAGCAGCAACCACCCACTTGACTTACACATACAACACCAAAATCATTTCAGTTCACAGCAGTTACTACAAAAAGTACTGTGTTCCAACCTCCACCGTTCCTGCATTCCATGTTCACTCAGACAAACCTCCAGGCAGTGATTAAATGGGTTTCTGCAGTTGTGTTCTCGATTTATATCTTAACATTATAGTAACATGACCACAAGTAAAGGTTCTTAAGAACTGAACTTGTACCTTGCACTGCTAGGTGGGTCATACTGTAAAACCCAGTGTACTTCTGGAATGTCTATGCCACGGGCCATCACATCAGTGCAAACTAAAATGCCACTAGGAAGAAGAAAAAAAAAAATGTATTTTCATTAAATTGTCATTTGAGAAGAGCCAGTACCCCCCCAACCTTGTATTCTGCATCTACACTGCAGAACAAGGAACACAATGTTCCTCAAAACACAACATTGATGTTTTGAAAAAGAGATAAAACATTGTAAAGTAGTTTCAGCTTCCATCAACTGAAATTCTACCTAACATTAAGGGAAAGGAATGAGATTTATGTTCCAGCCAATAAACATATCACTATGAAAAAAGTTGATTCCCTATTACAAGTTCTAATTTTCTATTGCCAATGCATCCACCATAGCTGCACACAAGCATTTTAACAAAAGACCTAAGAGACTGACAGTTTTAGCATGCTGCTTTAAACACTTGTTATTCCAGTGTGCTGGTAATTGTTTTTCTTATAATACATGCTGCTAAATCTCAGGTCCCCTGCAATAAAAAAATGTCAGCTAATGGATGAGAGCATCTTCACAACATCCTGTCAAAGAACACTTTCCTGTAGGTAAATTACAGCATCACATTGCCAGATTCTTGTTCATGTACTAATAAAACAGTGTTCTGGGTTTCCACTGTCGTTATGAATCAGGAAAAGGTTATTTTCACTACCAGCTGCCTCCTGATGATACATTTATACAGCAAGGCTAGTGTGTGGTTGTAGTATGTTGAGAGCACAGTGTGCCCAGCTAAAATAGTAACCCAGATAGCAGCAATACTAACGGGCTCCACAGTATGCACGTTTGGCCAGCACACCCTGCAAACCACAGACAGTCTCGAGCTGCAGGACATCCTAAAGCCATGTCCCTGCACCTCCCATGCTTCCACATGGATTATTAAAATCAGACTGGACATTCTTAGTCACGTTTTCACTTTGTTTGTGATCACACTTTGAGTACCTAAGCACATTTTGTATTATTATAAACACATTCAGAAACAGCTAGTAGTATCCTTCTCAGCACACCACTATTCTTCCACACTTGCATGGCAGAATAATACTACATCAGACAAAATCATGTGTCCCAAACTATTTTTACCTTTGGCTGACTTTGCCTATTCCTATGTTCTTACCCAGGGAGCTTCCGAAACTCAGTAAAAATCTTGTTACGCTTGTGTTTCATTTTCCCATGAATGCTCATTATTTTCACTTGTTTAATTAAGGATTCCAAAGCCTTCCCATAGTATTCCACACAGGCACATGTGCTGTTGGGAATAAAGACAGGGAAAAAAGCAAAAGATTATGCTGTATTTTTAATCTGGTTTCAACAGACAAGCTGAAATAGTCTGAGAACTTTAAAAATATACACTATTGCCTGTTTTTATTTAGTATACATACAGAATTTTTATGATTAAAATATAATCATCTATAACATCTAAACACATTTTAAATGTGTTTTGCTTAATTAAGTTCAATGCAATCCTGACATGAAGCAACAATCAAACTGGTTTTATGTGCCATATTCTACAAGACAGATATTAAAATTATATCACTTCTAAAACAGTTGTTTCCTGTCCAACAAAGGGCACAGGTTTGCAATTTAAGTAATAAACCACCACACTATTTTCACAATTAAACCCAAATGAAAGTACCTGAAAAAGACTAGATGTTTCTCCTGTTTGTGCTGTCGAAGAAAATGCACCAACTGATTAAATTTTTCATCTGCTTTGCATATCTACACAAGGCAAAAGAAAATTTAAAAAAAAGTAAGAAAATGGACAGAACACAAAGTGATCTGTCAGTTTCCTCCATTCATTGTGCACTGATAAATACCTGCAGGCACAATCTGTTAATATTGATAATTTCTATCATCGTTCATCACATGGAATGTTATTCTTTTATGCATCATTTTAAGTAAAAATAAATAAACTCCCAGCTTCCCACCCGCAGCCACCATACCTCTCCCACATTACATCCCCAAGTGTTCCTCAGCTGCTTCTCTCATACCCATTCTCTAGCAGCAGCCCAAGAAGCTACAGCACTGCAGCTAGTTTGGGGTTACAACAACTCCTGGCCAGCCAAACAAAACTCACAGAGCTAATTCAGATCTTTTTCCTCAGCTTGGTTATTCATCTGCAGCAAACCTACAAGAACTTTGTATCTTCAGGACTACTGGTTCTTCTATTAATGGGATCCTAACTGGCCGAAGTTTAAAAATGTACTGATGGAAGCAGGGAAAAAGGAGGGGGAACACGGAACTATCAGAAAGCAGAGGTTCTCACCATGTAAAAGTTCTCCAGGCGTGTTGGAGTTTTCTGTGTGTTGCTTGCTGCCACCCCCTTCTCTTTCACTGAGATGCGGACAGGATTCCGGAGACCTGCTCTCACCAGGTTCTCCACTTCTTGAGTCTGAGTTGCTGAGAACAGACCTGTGCGTCTCTGCTTGGGCAAAAACTCCAGGATGGTGTTTAAACTGCAAGTGAGCACATGTAAAACATAACTGACCCAAGATTTCCCTCAGAAAGAAGCTTAATCACTGAAAGGAAGAGGTTATAAACAAAATAATGGTTATTATCAAGTGCCAATCTTCTATTAAGCTAATTAACTCTAAAAGAAAGAGACAAGGGACATAAAGGCTTATTTGTTAAAGTGTTTTAAGCTAGTCTCATGATACTTAATCAAGCATTACTACAGCATATGATAATATACATCAGAAAAAAGAAATGTTATACTCCCATCAAGGAACCACTCTTTCCTGATTCTCTTCTCTTTGAAATTGCTTTATATAGTCAACAGAGCAAAGAGGTAAAAGAACAAAACAGAACATACCTAATTTAAGTAGTCACCACAGGTTATACTCATTCCAGCTTGAACTGATTTAAAACTTCACAAGTATTGTGAGAATCTATTATGAGAATACCTTGCTTCAAAGCCCATATCTAGAAGTCTGTCTGCTTCATCTAACACCAACACATCAAGAGACTTCACACAGCTTGCTAGATCCAGGCCATCAGCTTTTCTTCTGAACAGATCCTCCAAGCGACCAGGTGTAGCTACAATGATGTTCCCACTGTTTGCAAACAAGACATAGAGCAATTTTGTAACTCTGACAGGTAAGTACTTTGGGGGAGCTGCTAACACAATTACACAGCACAACCTGCACACAAGTTCACTACATTCTCCAATAAAACAATTTCAGTTTGTCACTTCTAACTGTATTTCAGTGCCTTTCAAGCACAAAATTGATGGGAGACAGATGCTCAGGTGAAAGTAAACCACTTGTTCTAAGAAAAATTTAGAATATAATCAGAAACTATCAGCTAGAAGGAATATTTGGTACCTTCACACAAAAGCCAGCAGGAAGCTTTCTCACTAGCACTCAAAAATTCTTCAACAATGCAGTCTCAATCTCCCTAGAGCCTACTGCTAGCACATTTCCAAGAAACAAGGAATGAAAATATCCAGTGACGACAGTTTTCAGCTCCCCATACTGCACACTGTTCTTCACCCAAACAGCATGTCCCAATTTCACATAAGATCCTTTCCTATTGAATACACATTATGGTGTATTTCAACCAAGGAAAAGAATCCACAATTTCCTCAGCATGCACCCTAATGCATACACACAGTACCATCACATTTCAGCACTAGCAAGACCAAAGTAAATTCAAAACCCCCAAAGATGGGCAATAAACCACAGCTGCAAGGCACTGATAAAAATTAAGGACAAACAACTTACCCATGTTCTTTAAACTTTTCAACATCTTCCATGGGATTCCTACCACCAATTAAAAGAATCTGACTAAAACAATAAACCAGAAAGAATTAAGTCATCTTTAAGTTTTGCTAGTTTATGAATGACAGAAGTCCAAAGAATGAGGAACTATGATCATGAAAAGCCTGAAGTTCACTCACCTAAACCTGGGGAAGTGGGTTGTGAAATGTGATAGCACCTCATCAATTTGTATAGCTAATTCTCTCGTCGGTGTGATAATTATGGCTCCAACCTGCCCATGAAAAACAAAATGGATTTATGGAAAATAACAGACTAGAAGAAAGGTTTGGGCAAAATTCTCCTTTGCAAGCTAAGTGAATATGAGCCACACTTATGATCCCAGACAAAAGGTTACCACAGAAATACAAAGAAGCATACAAAAGTAACAGAAAATATTTATTATTTTTAAATGCAAGAGGTGTTATACCAACACATAAAATACTTTTGCTCAAAGAGCAGTATCTAATAATGATATCTAGTAGCAAGTAACAGTGCAAGTTTTCCGTATGCTAAACCATATTCAAAGTCAGCAGATGCTAAAAAGCATTCAAGCACTCTTGCAAATGCATTGTCTTTGATATTTTAAACCATTTTTCTAACAGCTCAGAAACCTGTTTCACTCACACCTAATAAGAAGCCATATCTCAGTGCAAAGAAAGCACTCCAATATTTATGTTCCACGTTCCAAAGGGTTTATTGTTACTGTTATGCCACAGAGCCGAGCACACAGTCACTTTTTGTATATGCAATTTTTCCTTACTGGGACTTTTCCTGAAATCCTCAAATCTTACTGATGCATCGTAAAAACACATTCTGGATCAAATAACTTAATCTTACCTGCATTTTCTTTAATTTTTCTTCCCGCCTGAGAAGAATTTCCAGTATGGGAATTACAAACGCGAGGGTTTTGCCACTGCCGGTTACCTGTGAGAGGGGAAGGAGAGTCAGGCCTCCCTCGGCTCCAGAGGCAGGCCCAGAGAAACAACGAACCCAACCAAGCAGCAGCACTCACCGCTTCGGCAGCAACATCTTTGTTATTCATGAAGAGCGGAATGGTTGCAGACTAAATAAAGAAAGAGAAACGTCTCATCGACTTGTTCTGGTGGAAATAAATCTCACAGAGGCTAAATCCCTCTCCCCAAGGGGCATCAGAGCTCTCTGCAAACCTCACCCAAGCAGAACCAGGGACTCCAAAGCCAAGGCTGCGACTTCCCGCGCTCCCGCAGAACGCACTGCCCGCTCCGACCTGCGGCGTGAGGGCTGCGACCGAGCCCCGGCAAACGGGCTGGCCCCAGCGCTGCCGACGCCGCTCGCACCCTCCTTCCTCAGTCTCCCCCCGCCCTAGGTCAGCCACGGGCCTGAAGCCGGCGGGAAGCACCGCCCTCACCTGCACCGGGGTCATGTGTGCGAAACCGAGCTCCCGCAGCGCCTGCAGCACGCCCGTACTCAGCGCCACGGGCAGCGACTCCCAGCTCCCCTCAGTCACCGCCTCCATCTTTGACAGGCGGCCGGGACGTGTCCGTCGCCCGGCCTCTCCCCTCACTCCGTGCCCAGCGGGACCGGGCGGAAACACCCGCCGCAGCACCTTGGTTCCGCCCCAGGAACCGCCGGGCGTTGCTGCCCCCGCCCAAACCCGGAGGGTTACAGCCTGTTCTCTGAAAACAACTCAGCAGCAAATGCCACCTTTGGGCTGGAGCTCACCGCACCCGTCTTTACAGCAAGCTGCCTAGCGTAGCAAGCACTTCTGGGTGCACATGGGAGCACCGGGACCCCCCACACCGCTGCCTGAAGCCAAGCAGCAGCACTATAGGTTTAATTACCTGTGGTTTCTTTTACCTGCCCACTGATATCTGTGTGGCTGAAACTCCTGATATCCTAAGAAATACTTTACAAAAAAAGCTTTGAGTGCTAAACTGTACTCAAAGACAAGGATCAAAGGAAAAAAAAACCCCACACAAACACAAAGTTACCTTTTTTAAAGAATTTGTTTATTTCTCGAACCTGGGTCATATTTAGATTCACAAGCAATTTTTAAATGTACATCTTTGAATTCAATTTTAAGTGTTTTACACAAAAATATTGGCACACAACAGTTGCAATAAGGTGTAACAGCCACCTTTCTGAAGAACTGCTGCAAGAGTTTGCCCAAGGTTGAAAAAACTTTACCTGGAACATGAAAACCTGTAACAAATTTTAAATTAATTGTACAAAACTGTTGTGTGTTACTTGTAGAGGCTCCCCCCTGGAAAAGACCCCACCCTATCCCCAAAAATGATTACAACTAATATACATCAGTCACAACATAATCCTGGCTCAGCACCCACGTCAGACGCTTCTTGAATTTTTAAACCAATCATCAGATACCAAGGAAAGAAACTTTATACAAAAAAAAAGAAACAAATCTACATGTGCCTGAAAAAGAAAACACACCAGTATTTAGCATTATGCTAATTATGATCAGATAATGGCAGAAACTGCCACTTAACTTAAATACAAGGGCTGCATAGCATCGCAATAAACCCCCAGAACCATTAACCCTTTGGCATGAGGAATCCCGATTTCCCACACACCAATGCAGTCGGAGCGTTGGACCCGCACAAACCAGAGGGTTAACTATTGTTTGCCAAGACACTGCACACAACTGGCTTTGATATAAAACCTGTGAAAGACTAAAAACCGTATGATGAACATCCGGTAAGGAAAGGGGAAAATGTCTTATTATACCAACTATTTAATTTAAAAGAGGTTTTGGAATACGTTGATGTAATTGGGATAGTTGTTGAAGACAACTAGGTATGAATACTAGACTGGAAACTGTCAGCTGTCTTCTATTTATCAGAATAAAGTTCCAATTGCTTCTCCTTGGCAGTTTATGTAAGTGAAGAAGGGATTATTTTGATTCTCTAACACCTACCGCAGGGTTAAAGGTGTCAAAAATGCAAACAGTCATGTTAGGGCCTTGTACCGTTTCCCTAGCTAGAACTGCAAGTACTTGTGAAAACAGGAAAAAAAGAAAGTTAGAAGAGACATCAACATTGCTTGTTACTACAGTTGAATTACAGCATTTGCAGCTTGCTCAGACCTCGCTTAGCATACAGACTAGGCAGATTTATGTGGAAAAAATATGCCAATTAAGTGACAAGATTTCAGCACAGCTTTTGCTACAGAAGATATATAAAAACAATTAATTTTTTTTAACTAGGAAGGAACATAAGCAAATAAGTTTTACAGTTCAGTAAAGAGGGTTCAGAAACTAAATGACTTTTTTTGTGACCAGGATGTTTGGTAGACAGTGAACTGAAATCCGGGACCGGAAAAGTACTCTTAAACAACCCTTCGGACTTCAAAAAACCTCTTCAGATAGTAGATTTGTCCCAGTGTCATGGCAACTAGTACAAGAGCTTCAAAGAATGACCAAAGAACCACTCTGCTGTTTGTGTTGTCATTAACTGTTGGGGAAAAAAAACCAAAACAAACCAAGAGTAGTAAGTAATAAAGGATTTTAAAGCAAATTTAAAGCATACTTTGGCACTGGGCCTGAGGTACTGCACATAGATCACCAATATTTATATCATGGCATTACTTTAAAGCCACATTTCAACAGACAAGGGTACAGACTGCAGAGCTAACCATATTCTATGCTTGGAAATAACAGTTTTGCTCCATTTAAACAAAGCATCTAAAAAATGCTTTGGCTCAATAAGTCACACCAACTTCAAGAATAAAGTCATCGTTCAACCAAAGTCTGTTCCTGAGAACCACATCATTATCAATATCCTCATGAATATGCCAAAGAACTAGAATTTATACCAATTAAGGAAAGATATTTTGCATAACGATCTTCACAACATAAGAAGTGAACCAATTGAAAGATGACTGTTAGCTCAACTACTGTCTTTATTGTATGGACAGGTCCTTCTGAACTTGTTCTGAATTTTGTTCTTTAGTAACTCAGAACAGCTTTTATGGACTTGTATTTTAAATAATTTTTACAAGTTCATACAAGAAGGGAGAAGGCATTTAAATTAAAGACATACTTGCTCTATGTATTCTTTCACGAACTTCCATGTACTCCTGTTCATGCTTTACAGCTGTCATGGCCACTGCTAACTCATTAATCATCTCTTCTAGCTTGTTCTGATGAGCTGTGGAATAAATTCAGAAGCATCAGAAAGTCTGTTACCGACTCAAAAAGCAACTTGTTGAAATTTATGAACAGTTACACTCAATTTCCTGTTGCAAAAGTTCTGAAAAATGCAGTCTGTACAGCTGAAAACTTTCTATCCTTAGGGCAAAGTAAAGGTTAGTTTTCATAGCACCACTTTTCCTAAAACACCTCTAAATGGTATTTAAGAAGTGGGAAAACATCTTTCTCCACATCCAACTGGAAGGCAGAAGACAATCCAATTTAGAGTCAGTACAGACCACTTATTTCCAATATGGGCACACTTTTCCAGAAAAAACAGCAGGTAAGAACACATGAGATCAACACCACACACTAGTACCTATTTTGTCAATATCATCCAATATATTCCAAGCAAATTATCTTAACGGTACAGCTTTTCCTAGTTGTTAAGCTTGCAATACTAGAACAACTGAGAATTTAGGTTAAGATCATGATGCTGGCAAAATGAGATCACTTTCTGAAGCAACACATCACATCTCGTGATCTTCTGGTTTAGCTGAAGCACAGCACTCAGCAGAAACAATGCCAAAGGTGCCTTTGCAGAGGGCAGGAACCGGCTTCAGGTTCTGGTTTGTGAAAGCAGAAGAGGAGGAAAATACCAAACCAACTGTAACAGAGAACTAGCTTGAGATAGTTCAGCAAATGGAAGGACCAGAGATCCAAGATTTAGTGATTTCATTGTCAATGGCAGGATCTTTTAAATACATTCATGCACAAAGAACTGTCCCTTTACAGATCTATAACTGATGCAAGTCATTTTCAAAGCGTTCTAGAGCCAAGAGAAGTTTATGTTATTGTTCCACAGACACGCCCTGGGCAATCAGCTCTTTTTAAAAGTCACAAAAACCAACACAACTTCCATTGAAGGGACACACTTGACTTCAAAGCTACCTTATTGCAATCATTTATGATTGTTTCAGATCACAATCTGAAAATAAAGCTCTTCAAAAATACCCATCTTAAGGGGAACAGTAAAAAAAGAGGACAACAGTCATACAAACTACAGTTAAAAATGTAACTAGTTACCTAAACCACACTCACATAGCTAATATCATAAATCCCTTATTTCCATGGCCCAGTGGCCTTTGTAGTAAGTGCAGTTTATTGATAACTGAAGATTACAGTTGCAGGGATTGTTTAAACCCACTCAAAAAAATACATTCAAGAAAAAGTATTTGCCTTAAAGACTTTAAAGCTGCACTAATACTCTTCACAACAGATATATTTAGACCCAATATAAGATTTACCTGAGTCTTTTAAAAAAAAGGTGGAATTTGTTACTTTTCAAGAGATATCAAGCACTCACTGCACAGTTACTTACTTGCTAAGAAAGAAAACTTGCCTTTCTAGCTACAGTTAGTGATTTCTAACTAAAACTTTGTAACTTGTTAGCCAAGACAGCATTACTTTCACAGCAAATGACAAGTTTGACATTTTCCCCCTTGCAACATTACCACGAATGACCCATGGAAAGCTTATTGCTTCCAGAAGTCCTTGATTATTCATCACCCACTTTAGCAACAGAAAGCAAACACCATCTAAAATATCCAATGTTCTTGGGCGTTCATTGTTTTAGTTTAATTTCACCTACTACTCCTGATTAAATCTTCTGTTAGCCGTAAGTAACCACCTGAAGACAAACTGTCATGGACAGTTGAAGGACCTGATCCCAAGAGCTCCTAAGTATATAAACCTCTTGATGAAAGCTTGCAGGTGCTCAGCATTGCTCAGAATCAGACCTTTTATGTAGTTTATTAAAAAAAGACATTCTCATGCTACAAACAAATGTTACAGAGAAAAAGCAAACGTTAGCTGTTAGTGAATAAACGTATGCAAAAGACAAGATGCTAATGAGCTTTCAAAAAGCAATACACATACCATCCCAGGTATCTCCACCACCTAGAGAAAAGTGTAAGAGATGAACACAAGTATAGGACAAAAGGCTGCAGATAAAACAGTAATTTACATGGCTAAGAGAAAAATTTTATATTAGCACATTTATCAAAGAGCTCAACTACTGCATGTAGTAGTCTACATACTGCTGAGCAAACTAGAAATTGGAGAATGAAACTGATGAAAAGACTAAAGGATGAAAGCATTAGTTGCTGCAGATGGCCAAGTGATTCTCTGTTGATTTTGCATTAAATCATCTAACAAGGTCTAAAAACACCCAAATCTGGTTTAGCTGCACAAGAGGACAGCTAACCAGACAGCCTGAGGAAACAGGAATTCTGAGAATCCTAGTCAAGTTCAGAAGTCATGCACGTAGGGAAAAACTCCGGAGCCAGAGCTCATTTCTTTCAAGGAGTCTTCCTCACCTTCTGTCTCCATGTCTTGCCCCTTCGGAGCTTCCCCGATATCAATAGTGAACATCACTATCTTGGGAGTCATAGTGGACATTCTGTTGCTAAAGCAAAACTTATAAGTTCCATCCATGTGTGCAGCAAATGTGTATTTTCCGCTGGACTCTCGGTCTCCTTTATAAATTCCTTTATTATCAGGCCCTGTAATCTAGATAGGGAAAACAAAGTATCATAAATTTTATTTAAAATACAATAGTTTTAAATACACCATTACAACGCTGCATGCGTACTCTGAAGTTAGCCAGTCAAGAATACCAACACGATCTGTAATCTGACTGGTTTGGCATCCTTCAAACCTTCCCTCCCACAATTCAAAAGCAGTGATTCATTCTTCTACACAGAAATCTTAAAAATAAAAAGCCAACAAACTTCTTGATAAAGAAAGTCATTACAAAAGCCTCTCTTAGCAGCCAAGACTACTGGCCTCCGGTAGCCAAGATAAGAAACATTCAAGAACAAGTATACCATAAGCCATCTACTGCCCTGGCTGTCAGCCAAATCAACAACTGCAGGGAAAACCTTATCTCTGATGTTTGCCTTTTTTTTTTTTTTTAAATTTTCCTTCATTCTCCCATATGTCAATACTACTTTAGACATACAGTTGTGTATTGTTGCAGTCACCGTTTCAGACAGACGAAGGGCCTGAGGGCTGAGCGCTCAGGGTCACTGTGATCTTAAGGCTTCCATCCCATCAGGCCATGGAATTCAGTTGCTGAGCTTCCACTAGCGACATCCAAACAGGATTTCATAGCTTCCCAACCACCCTGTATTAGAGCTATGTGTAACTTTAAACTGACAGGCTGAGCCTCAACAACGACTCTCTCACATTGTGGTTATCCTAAACAAGCAGCTAACTGCTCTTCAACGAGATGAAGGGGATTCCTATTTATTATTCTCCCGCTCCCTTAGCACGTCACTGGAGAAAAGGACTTACCTACAACTTCCCAGGGGGCAATCAAATGGATAACAAGGGGAGACACGCTGCTCCCTGAACGAGCAGCACCGTTTCATAAAGCGCAACCCCGTCCGCTCTTCCCGCCAATCGGTTTGTTCCGACAGGGCCGCATCGAGCAGAATATTAAAGAAAAACTCGAGAGAACGGGTCGGGAAGCAGGAAGACCGCTTCCCGCGGCCTCTGGAAGCGTAACCCCAGGGAGAAGCACGTCGTCCTCTCGGAGCCGGCCCACATTGCCACGCGAGGCCCGACCCAGACGGGCAAGGGGCACCGGTGCCCAGCAGCGACCCCACCGCACGGAGCCCCCGCGACGAGACGGGAGCGTCCCAAACTTCACGGCGGGTTCGAACTGCCCTCCAGCCGGTGTTACCCCCTTCCTCGCCTCCACCGGGCACCGCCACGGCTGCCCTCCCAGGCCCTGCCCTCCGGGGCGCTGCCCCGAGCCGCCGGGGCCTCCCCACCTCCCCACGCGGCAGGGGACGAGCGCGCAGGGCCCGGCCCCGGGGCAGCCCCTCGGCAGCGAGCCAAGGCTCGACAGCCCTCCTCTCAGCAGAGCACCCGCGGCCCCAGGCCGGCCCGCCGCGGCGCCGTCCTCACCTCCACGTCGATGTCCAGGAAGCCCCCCTCAGCCACCTCGAAGATGAGCCCCATCTTCGTGCCGGACGGCACCCGCTCCAGGAAGCACTCCTCAGCGTGCGCGTCGATGCTGACGAAGTAGGCGGCAGCCGGGGCCGCCAGCGCGGCCAGCAGCGCCAGCACCGCCCGCACCGGCGACATGGCGGAGCCCAGCGGGAGGGGGCACCGAGCGGCGGGCCAGCAGGAAAAGGGGAGGGGGATTTCCGGCTCGAGACACGCCCCTTCCGGGGCACGGGGCCGCCGCTCATAGGCCGACACAGCCCCACTGCCACGTACGACCCGAGCTACGGTGGCCAGTAAAGGACCGATCTCAAAGGGACAGCCTAAACGCTGAGGCAGCGACCGCGCCGCGCAGGAGGCGGGGCCCGTGCTCGGGAGGAACCAATGAACATGGATCCGCGGAGGAGAGGAGCCAATGAGAACGAGGCGGAAAGAGCCGGCCTGTCAGAGAGAGCGGCGCCGCGGAGCGGCATTGGCTGCG
>VZTU01000807.1:46033-89184 GCA_013400835.1 Zapornia atra
CCCCCCCCCCTTTCCCTCCCCCCCCCCCTGCCGCAGCCGCTGGGGAAAACAAAGAGGGAGGCTGCGGCGCCGGCCGGGATGCCGCGGAGCCTGTGGGGAGCGGGCGGGGTACGCGAGTGGGTACGGCCAGGGCAGGCTCACGGGATCTGCGTGGATGCTGCCTTAGTGCTGATGAGGGTTTGAGTGCGTTGTTGTGTTGGGATTTTTTCCTTCCCTCCTAGAAGTTTCCTTCCTTCTTCCCTTTCTCCACCCCTTCCCCAATCACTGCATTTCCTTCCCCTCCTGTCTCTCCGATTCGGACTCCTGCTCCATCCCCTCTCCCGATGAGAGGATACTGCTGCTTCCTGCTAGGCCAGGAAGGGTCACTGGCAATAATGCACTTTTCTCTCCAGGGCTGTGAATGATTTAGCAGTCTAGTCTTTCTGGTGGACTCATCGGGTAGGCAAGTCATGGGAGAGATGGAGGACCGAGTGATGTCAGGGCAGTGTTAGAGCTGAAAAATAAAGAACGCTTTTCCAGATTTCTGGTCCAGCCTGTGATGGAAAGACATGGTCTTTTGGTTTGGTCTGGGGTGTTCGTAGTCTTCCTTGACTCCACTCACATCAAAGCCCAAGGTAGTGATTGTTTCCCATATCCTGTTACCCTCATGTGGCGGCAGGACAGCGTGAGCTGCTCCACTTAATGCAGTGGATGTGGCAGATCTACTCTTGAAACCAAACAGATACTGACTTAAATAAATGGTTCTTTTAGTGTCTGTGCTAAATCATCACTGCTGCCTCATGCCATTCCTGCTTTCACAGCCAGATTCAGGATAAAGAGGGGACAGGGAATTTCTGGAAGAGAGACCTCAAACTTCAAGAGTTGCCTTTAAATAAATTCAAGTTTAACATTTTAAAAAGAGTCAGGTAGGGAACTTTTGATTAGAATATGAAAAATCCCAGATAATTCCTGCAACACTTTGCAGAGGAAGTCTCAGGGCAGTGCCTCTGAAAAGAATGGTAGAAGATCTTTAATGTACGTTACCAAAGTATGAGGTGCCTTTGCCCTTGTAACAGATCTAATCTGGAGGCAGGTCTGTTGTGCTGGCCTCATACTGTGTTTGGGCCCTCTGCTAGAAACGAATTAGCTCTCCCTGAGCCCTAGCTGCAAAAAGGTTTCTGAGGGGAAAAGAAAATCCTCTGGGAAGAACTGCCCTAAGTCACATCTCCCAGTGATTGCATGGAGACCAGGCAGTCAACTGCAATGCTTTATCTCAGATACTAACTGCTGCATGGTGGACACTGAACTGGGTTTGGTAGCAACACCTGGCACCATTGTACAAGTGGATGTTCTGTGTAGCTGCTTCTGAAGTTCATCTACGTGTTAAAAAGTTTCCTAAGCCACTCAACTGCATGTCACTGTGCTTGCCAAGTGCCAACTTATCCCTGACAGTTAACCATCTCTACTCAGCCAGCTTCTCTAACAGTCACCAAATAGCTCCAGTGTTCAGACAATCCAGGTGAAATTTTGGTGGAAACATTTTAAAAGGGTAAATGAAATACATGTTTGTTTGGGTTTGGTTTTTATGTTTCATTTAGTTGATTCCTAGTGCACTGAGTCCCTACAGAAGAGTAGTGTCACATCCACCTGCCTGCCAGTGTGAGGGTTTGAAGACTCTTTCACAGGACAGGTACTGGTAAGCAGAAAAAGCCAGAGACTGGGAAATATTTGTGTCCCAATCCAGCTCAGCTTTTAGTGGTCCTTGACAAGCATTAATTTAAGAGATTTTATCACTAGCTTATAAATCTGACTTAGCACTGCCTGGGATTTCCTGAGTTGTCTAACACCTACCAGGGCAGCCCATGGATCTGCCTTCTGAGTCTGATACTTCTACTAATGAGAGTTCAGAAATTAATTTCTGCTCCAATTCATCGTGCTCTTCAATAGCAATAAATAGGGTTTGCCTAGGCAAGCTAACGGCACAGCTATACCTTAGTGTAATTGTGCTCTTACAGTGCAGCAACACTTAATTGATATAAGTTTAGATAGTTTTGGGGGTTTGTGTGTGTTCCATTTTGGGTTTTATCAGTATGCTTATAACTGATGAATGTGCTGTTTTATTATCTAAACTAGGTCAGCGTGTTATTTTAGCTACAGAGTTCTAATATGCAGCATCACTGTAAACAGTCTAGGCATTTGGCAATCTAAAGTTTCATTACAGATTTGCTTTTCTCTCAAGATAAAGAGTTTCAAGTAAAGTAGAGGTGATTCATAACATTTTCTCTACTTCATAACAATTAAGTCTGCCTAGCCTCCAACATTTATGTTATTTATAACCTATGTCACCTATGTTTTTCTACCAAATTTTTAGCATGCTTATAGGTGTTATAAAATGACAGCAATGCAACAACAAACACTGCAATAAAATGGCATGAAAGTCAATAGAAATATGATTTCCCATTATCAGAGCATACATTCAAAGCAGAAAGCTGTCCTTTAATCTCTCAGCAGAGCTTAATTTAGCCTGGAGCTGTGCTTGGCAGGGTTGTTGTACAAATGTGTTTTGTTGTTAGGTAAGAAAGGGGCATGGGGAATAAATGTAAAAACCACCAAGTGACTCAGGCTGGTTCCAGGGATTTGTGTGGGGCTTTTTTTTTTCTTTAAAGCACATACATGAAAAGGGAGCAGAGAATCCACCCCCTCTCCCCCAGCAGAAGTACGATTTATGGCAAAGGCTTTTGGAACAAGTAAAGCTCTAAATACAACTGCTTTTCCTTGAGGACTTTATACATTTTGTCCTAATTTGACCTTTACAGGGATTGGTGACAGCTGCTCTTGACACACAGTGTCCTGACAAATGTTTGGACTGGCCTCACTGCTGCTAACACAGATGCCGTGGAAGACATTCCATATAGAACAACTTATATATAAGATGAAGCCCAGTTTTGTCTGGCCTTTCCCATGTGGACTGGGAGCTCTGGGCTTGCTGCACGCTCTCATGCACTCATCATTTTACACTCATGTTTTATAACAGAAATTCAGACTGGAGATGCTACTCTTGCAAAACGAGCATGCCTAACACTGACTCCCCTGGCCCAGCTGTGTGGTGTTAGAACAGCCTTTGTGGCTGCTTCCTGGGATGCAGAGGATCATTCTTGCTCATGTTTCCTTAACTTGCCTAACAGCAGTCTCCTGAATCTGTTCCTCACAGCAAAAGGGGACAGGAGGAGCCATCCTTTGGGTTACTTGCATGTCAAAAGTGTTTGCATCCGGAATTGCCTCCCCACCTATTTACATTCACCTTACAGCCTAAGGAGACTTTGACACTTGGTTTCTTGATGCTGGCATTAGAAAAGTAGATGTCCTCCAAGAAATTCAAAGTAGTCTAATTTACTTGTTTTCTGTAAGAATCACAGGATTGTTACAAGTCTGATCTGTCAATGGTCCAGCCAAAGACTCCTAACATGTTTAAAAATATAAATGTGTTGTCCCGGTCTACCTTTTAGGAATTAGAACTGGTGGAGGATGTCTGGAGAGGGGAAGCACAGGACCTTCTTACCCAAATTGCACAGCTGCAGGAGGAGAATAAACAACTGATGACAAACTTGTCTCACAAAGACATTAATTTCACAGAAGAGGAATTTCAAAAGCATGAAGGCAAGTTTAATACTTCACATTTAGTACTTGCTTTTGTTATAAAAAGCAATACATTATCAAACATTTTGACTGGATATTCTGTTGGGATTTTTTTCTATAGATGAATGTAGGTCTGGGTTTGGGGGGCTTGGGGTTTTTTCTTATCTGAATAGATGAATCTCTGAATACATGATGCCACTGAAGACATGACAAGAGGTGGGGGTAGGAGGAAAAGAAAAGCCTGAACGCGTTTTGTTTGGCTGAGAATCATCTCTGAAAGTCAAGTCTAGATTAATTTGTCTATCACTTTTTTTCTTTTTAGTTTGCATTTTTGCAAAAAAACCCCAAACATTCTTAAGCCCTCCTTATGTTTTCTAATACAAACATAATAATTCAGTCAGCAATGTTTATTTCACACCATTATGCACAAAAATAAGCACAACTGTTGATCTATTCAGGATAACTCTTTGCAAAGCAACAAAGTAAGATTTCTTTGTCTGAAATGTATCAATCCACCATATGGAGAGACTGACTCTACTTGTTTTACCTCCCTTTAGTGTTCCCTCACTTGCTTGGGACTTACAGCCAATTTAGAATAAACAAAGAGATTTATAATCATAGAATGTGTTAGGTTGGAAGGAACCTTTAAAGGTCATCTAGTCCACCCCCCACTGGAGTGAGCAGAGATATCTTCAACTAGATTAAGTTGCTCAGAGCCCTGTTCCACCTGACCTTGAATATTTCCTGGGATGGGACATCTACCACCTCTCTGGGCAACCTGTTCCCTAACTCTCTCAGCCCATGTCCATACCAGATGTGCTCCAGCCCTTGGATTTTCTTGGTGGCCAACTCTGGACTCACTCTAACAGCTCCATGTCTGTCTGGTCCCGGGGACCTCAGAGCTGGACACAGCACTGCAGGGGGATCTCATGAGAGTAGAGTAGAGAGGGAAAATCCCCTCCCTCAACCTGCTGGTCACACTGCTTTTGATGCAGATGTGGTTGGCTTTCTGAGCTGCAGTTGCATATTGCTGGCTCATGTCCAGCTTTTCATCCACCAGTACCCCCCAGGTCCTTCTCCTCCTCAGGGCTGCTCTCAATCCCTTCATCCCCCAGGCTGCATTGATACCCTGATGCAGGTGCAGGACCTTGCCCCTGAAGAACCTCATGTGATTCACACAGGCCCACTTATTGATGTTGTGCAGGTCCCTTTAGATGGCATCCTGTCCCTTGGGCATGTGAAACACACCACTCAGCTTGATATCAGCTGCACACTTGCTGAGGGTTTACTCAAACCTGCTGTCTGTGTCACTGATGAAGGTATTAAACAGTAGTGGGCCCACTATGGACCCCTGAGAACACCACTTGTTACCAGTGTCCATCTGGACACTGAGCCATTGACCTCCCAGAGGCCAAGTACTGCTCACTTGCCCCTGGACGGGTATAATGAAATCTTCAGAAAGCAAAAATTGTTAAATATCTCAAGATAAACATTTTTTTAAAAACAAATGTAAAGCTTTCAATTCAGGGGTCAATTAAAGGCAAAGAAGTAGTTCAATGTCAGCCCTACAAACTTCATGCAAAATTTCAGAATGGCAGTAGTGAGTCATGGGCCATGAAGACAATGACAGTGACATTATGTAAAGAACCAGCTTCCCCTTTGTTTTCTCCATTTTTTTTTCCCTTCCAGTGGATATCTAGCAGCTCATGTGCTTGTATTTAAATATAGCCATACTCTTCACATGCAGCTAGCCAAGCAAATGCCAGGCATGCTTTTCATGTTATTTTTACTGTGTCTACCCAAGTATAATAACAAACAAAACCCATAAACCCATGCCAGATTCTGGAATCACTCATATTCTTTGGCCAAAATCACCAGTTTAAGTCAAATTGTATTAATTTATAGCAAGCCCATCTTATTACTGGGACACATTACATCAAACCCAATTGTTTTCCTATGTCTTTAGTGAATGGGGATAGATTTGTGTCAAATGACTTATAAGGGTAGTGTCTAAAAGCAGTCATGCTGCTTTATTTCTGTCTCCATCACTTGATCTGATACATATGGAGTCAGGTTTTCAAGTTAAATACTTTGTCAGCTGGACCAGCTGACCAGACTCCAGCCTTCATGTCTCAGCATGATTTGGTATTGTGATCATGTCTCCCCTTAGTGGCTAGCCCCTGGGATTAACAGCTTGCTGCTTACTCACCAGACAGTTACAGGGGTTATTTTTAGCACAGACAGCAGAGGCCAGTGATTTGTGTGTGCAACCCTTTGAGATTCAATCCCTGTCAATTCATAGTCACATCAGAGCTCCCAGAGCCTCCCTTTAGCATAATGAAGGTGTTCAGGGGAGAAGCAGATGCAGTAAAGAGGAGTGTTCTGCACAGAGCATCTGCTGAAACTCTGAGCAGATCAGGCATGTGGCAGAATACAAAACACCCAGGAGAGGTTAAAGGGAGTTTGCAGCATCCATTAACATTACTCCAGGCTGGACTGGACTATCCTAGAAACATGCCACAAGCAAACTTGACCCAGCGTGTGTCAAACAGGACAAGCAGGCTGCTGTCTCAGACTGGCTGTGGTAGTACAGCCAAGCAGCAGGATGTCAGCAGGAGTGTGACACTCCTGTGCTAGGCTGCTGGGGAACCTACAGGCCCCTCCCAAAGTGGAGGCAAGTAAAGCAATGCTTCTAAGTATTTAGGTAGCAGTATAGTGCCACGAACCCTGACTGGCACTTTGGCCTTTTGTGGTAGATGTTGTACAACACAACAGTAAACTGGTCTCTGAATGTAAATATGAAATATTTTATTCTTTTTTTTCCCCTTCTGTTTTGTTTTGTGGGTTTTTTTCTGTTTTTTTTAGCTGCTTTCCTTTCTCTGCAGGAACAATGCTACAATCACAGCAATCCACAGGAAGCTGCTCATAGGATGTGCCTAGGGAAACTAGCTGGGTGTGCCATTTAAGATCTTGCAGATATTAGACTTTGGATCATTTAGAGATAATTATTTTACATTTAGGGCACTTAGAGATTTCCCTGTCCTCTTTCCCAGTGCCTGAGGAAATGGAAGAAGATGTGACTGTTTCACAAACACTTCCCACCTCTCCTTTCTCCTCCTCCTGAAATAAGCAGGATAATGTAGTGATCTGTGCACACAATTGAAGTCTTTTATCTTCACCAAATGTTAGGGAGAAAAATGAGCACAGTGGGAGGAAAAGCAGTCAGCACTGAAATGGTACTTTATTCCTTAAATAGCACCTGCTATCTGGAGATCTCAAAGCATCTCACAAGTACTAATGAATATAGCTGCACTCACTATTCCTAGCTACCACTCTCATGTTTCACTCCAGTCCCTCTGTACTTAAGGCAGAGGTTTGGAGGGTTTTTTTGGGTTTTAAATGCAGCTGATGTTTCAGGCCCCAGCCCTGAGACTGGCTGCAGAGGGTGGATCCAGGAACCTGCAGGGAGGTTTGTGGATACAGTAACATATCAGACCTGTGTTGTGATACCAGATTGTGGATCTTTTAGAAGAGTTAAGTAGTCGTATGTGTCAGCATCTGTTTGTCCTCTCTGGTGGGACTGAGCTGCTATTGCAGTGAAGAATTAACATTATCCTGCAAAGAACTAAAACCTAGAGCAGAGAGATGGAAAGGACCAGGGGCCAGAGATAGAGCAGGCAGACTTACCAGAGAATTCAAAAAGATGACGATGTAATACTAGAATGTGAACGCTATGTCACTCTCAGCTGTTTTCTGGGGTTTGACTGGAACACATCCTCTGAACCAATTTCCCAGCCAGCCATGGTCACCAGTCCTTTTTCCAGCAGAGCAGTTACCTGTTCTGTGCTGTGCCACAGCTCTGAGACATTCTAGATCCTTTAGCAAAGACAGACCAGAGCTGCTGTTTGCAGTGGCTCACTTTTTATGCCTGCACAGGAGCCCACAGCTGCTGCAGGAGTGCAGATACACCAAAAGTTACTCCCCTTCTCTTCCATCTTTGTCTTGCTCTACTCTATTATCCATCAGTTTAAACCGTGCACGGTCTGTAAGCTGGAGATCCTAAGGGCAGCAGCCCACGTTCTGTTATGGGAGCAACTCTGGGTTTCTCTGATGAGGGAAGATCATAACCACAAAGTCTGAACTGATGCTAGAAAGTAGAGATTTGATTGGTTGGGTACATTTGATGTGTAGGCAGCATATTTCTGATCTGGGACATGGGAACGGCTTTAATATATTAAAAAGGAAGGGGCTTTCCAGCCACCCCAGAGGGGTGAGTGAATTGTCCCCACTCACTATTTGTAAGAGGAGGAAGCTGTGGACCCAAGTAACTAAGTACTTTGCCAAAGGTAACATAACAAGTAGTAGACCCTGGATTTGAGCTCCTGCTTGGACTGGCTGCCAGGGCAGCCACAGGCTGAAGGTTCTGCTTCACCTCCCTTTCATCCAACACAAAACTGGGTTTCAACATAAATTTATTCTAGTCCAGTGCACCTCAAGTTGGTTGGGATCTAGGTAAAAGTCACACACAGTGACATGTTGTGTAGATCTTGCTGCAGATCCAGACCATTGTTTTTCACAAGGTTTTGGCCACCTGATTCTACATATTATCACACAGATAACCAACCTCCCTGGGGCATAGTGTGAACGCTGATGTAAAAATTACTAAAGCAGCATCCTGGTTCCAGCCAAGCCAGAGTTAACTGCCTCAAGCAGCCAGCACAGGTGAGCTGAGTTAACCTGGGCTGTTTCCACACCACCTGACATCACTCCCTCAGTGTCACTCCACTGTTAGAAATGTTTCTTAGGATTGTCAGTTCCTTTTTTTTAAGGAGTTTCTGTGCAGTGGCTTTATGGACTGGATTGTGTCATCTCTGTTCCCTGCTATCCTTGAAGTAACCTTCACAGCTTCTCTGTAATTCTACCAGCAGGCAACTTCCAGAGTCTTTACCTAAATATTTCTCACTGTTACTGTTCTCAGTCTCAGCAGCTCTTGATTGTCCTTTGGTTTTTATGTTCTTTTTTTAACCAGGAATGTCAGAGCGAGAGCGACAAGTCATGAAGAAGCTGAAGGAAGTGGTAGATAAACAGAGGGATGAAATCAGAGCAAAGGACAGGGAACTTGGACTCAAAAATGAGGATGTAGAGGCTGTAAGTGGCTCTTAGTCTTCCTATTTCTCTTCTTTCTCACCCATACTTCCATAGCCTGGTTTCAAGTTTTAAGTTAATGTAGAATTTGTAAGCAATGCCAGATTTAGTCCAGCAACTGAAGAGTCTGGCATAACTGTGGAGTGTTCAAAATGATCTGGGTACTCTCCAGTGCAGACACACACTGCCTGCTGCCTTCTGAAGGACATACCTGGAACTTGACTGGAAACCAGTGTAACGAGGGGGAAGGACAGGTTGTGTTGTTTGTTTCCTTAAAAGACCTGATACCAATTCAGTGGAACAGGACAGGTAACTTTCTCTGGCTTCTTGAATCTCTCTCTGCTTGGGCAGTGCAAACTTCCCCAGCACCCCCACGCCTCACCCCACCCAGAGATCCCTGCGGTGGATCCGCGAGTGGGCTGCTGCCTATTTTAGGGACCCTCAGCAGGGACTCCACATGTGCTCCTACACCCTCAGCAGGGACTCCACATGTGCTCCTACACCAGGGGTGCGATGGGGGTTACCTCTTTGCACAGGAAGGGGGGAGGAGGAAGAGGCCCACACCCAGCACATATGACTTACTTTTGGCAGCAGTGAGCAGAAGGTCACTGAGGGGATGGGTGGCCCTGGGGACCACAACACAAGAGCTCTGGGTTTAGTCTTTGATGAATCACAGACTCCACTGTGTCTTTGGGAGTCACATGATGTCTTGGTTCTTTCTGTGCCAGGAGGAATGACCTCCTTACCCACATTTTGCTTCCCATACTCACGCTACCTCATCTCCTTAGGCCATGGGACTTTTCAGATGCCGGTGAGGGCCAGACCTAGATATCCTCTGCTCTACCCAAGTGCCTCTGGCAGGTGCCATGGCCTTTCAAATTGGTGCTCTCCATACAATGCCCAGCAGGTCACATCCTGCCTTATGAGAGAGCCTCAGAGCTCAGAGCAAAGTACTTGTAACACAAACTGAATGCTAAGGAGTCCTCTGTCTTGTCTTTTTTCTACTCTGAGTTAAGATTTGATTCAGAGTGTTGCAAGCTACCCTATCCTTGAACTTTGCTTTTTTGAAACATAACATCAGAAGCGATGGGTTTGTTTTTAGCTGGAGAATTCCCTGTGCTAAAGGAAAAATGCCTCTTTACTCTAGAAACCAATTAAATTTTGGTGACTGCAAGTGTAGTAGATAATTAGATATTAAAGAAACCTAATCTGGGGGTGAAGAGGAGGTGGGGGGAGAATTTTCCAGATGATATTCAACAGGAACCCACTACTTTGACCAGGTATGCAGGACTTGGCCACTGTGGCTTACTGAGAAATGGATGCTGAGCTATTGCATTAATATTTTGCAGCTTCAGCAGCAACAGAACAGATTAATGAAAATAAACCATGACCTGCGGCACCGGATCACCGTGGTTGAGGCTCAGGGGAAGGCGCTGATTGAGCAGAAGGTGGAGTTAGAAGCATACCTGCAAACCAAGGAGCAGGAGATGGGCAACCTGCGAGCAGAGCTGGGGAAGCTGAGAGAAAAACTACAGGGTGAGGACAGCCAAAATGGGGAGGAAGTCAAGGTAAGAGGCATGTTTTTAACCAGCCTTTTAAAGTGGTTTGGGCTTCATACCAAGTACCTCTTCTTTGGGTACGTGATTGATAGACATTGGAGGCAATGGTGGGACTTGAGGACAGCGTCTGCTGTTCAGGTGTGACATACAGAGAGTAACATCACTCATTGCACTGCAACAGGGAAGGGTTTGTTAGGGTGGATGATGACCTGGTGGAACAGGCCCCTCCTACATAAAGGCAGGAGCCAGTCTCACAGAAAGCAGAGTGTCAGCAGAAGTCCTCAGTGGGAGAGAGCAGCATCAGAGAAGATCTTTCCCCTTAGACTTGGCTCCCTGTAATGTGTCCAAGGAAGTGTAACCACTGGGTCATGCACTAGCCTGCAGAATTTGCCAGATACCAGAATAGACCATTGCATCAAAAGAGAGTGTTCTATTAAAAACACCATGAAGCCATCCAAAATCTCTGGAGTATCAGCTGTTAGTTTTTGTTGGAGGCAGACAGTGGTTTGGTAGTGCTGTATTAGTATGTTTGACTTCATTTTGTTTGTACACATCAACTCCTTCCCCCAAAGGAAAACAAACTGATGCCTTAAATAGCCTGAGGTTTCCAAAACATTACCATCTGACAGGTAGCTCAAGCTTTGCTGAGTATGCAAATACAAAGCCCTGATGGGTCCCAAAGGTGTGACCCAAGGTGGCAGGTGAACCACGGCAGAAAAAGCATCGTGTCAGAAGCAGTTCCAGAGGCAGCACAGAACTCTGCATGCTTAGTCCTCACAGTGCTTATGGTCAGGGCTGAGCTACCAACTCAGCACACAAACACTGAAAGGCACCTTTTAGAAGAACCAACTTTGGCCTTGTTTGTGCTTTTGCTTTGCTGTGGTTGAACCCCAGCTGGCAGCTCAGCGCCACGCAGCTGCTCACTCGCTGCCCCCCAGCAGGATGGGGGAGAAGACTGGAAGAGTGGGAAAACTCGTGGGTTGAGATGGAGGCAGTTCAGTAGGGAAAGAAAAGACAAATGCACAAGCAAAGCAAACCAAGGAACTCTTTAACCACTCCCCATGGGAGGCGGGTGTTCAGCCATCCCCAGGACAGCAGGGCTCCATCATGCCTAATGGTGACTTGGAGAGACAAATGCCATCACACACCTCCCCTTCCTCCTCCTTCCCTCAGCTTTATGTGCTGAGCCTATGATGCTCCTGTCTTACTAAAGCAGACGTGCTGGATTTCCCTTTCCTAACCCTGTCCTTAGAGGGGTACAAATCAGGGTATGAAGATATGAGAGGGCTTAGAGGAGCACTGTCATGTAGAGCTGTTTGGCTGGACGCATTGGTAAGTGCTCCTGTACCAGCATTGTAAATGCCTGCTAGACTGCAGCAGAGAGTGAGGCATCTGATTCACCTGTAGTAGGTAGGAATATACATGAAGAAGCAGAGACGAAGGCTGAGGGGGTACCCTGGCCCCCCTGGAATCTGACAGCCAGTGCTGTGTTCACATGTTGCTACTGAATTGGGCAAGGACTGTATTAACAATGAAAGGATGATTTCATTGCTGTTAATTCAGCCAGGACACCCAGCTTTGTAACTGGGGCTGTGGAGCCCAGGCCTGGAGCCAGCAGGAGTGAAAGTGTCTTCAGTCTCCAGAGAGAAAGGATGCATTCTTCACCTCTCTCTAACTCATGGGTTCCATGGAAATTGTGCTTCTTCTAATTAGAGCCGTTCCCCGCTCTCTCTGCCAGGACACTGGTTGGACAGGAATTGCAGTGGCAAGCAGAAAGCCAGAGTAGCTGTGTGCTCTGGAACGGACAGTGCTTGCTGGCTTCAGTCAAGCACATTTGCACTGGCTTCAGGCTGCTCAGTCTTTGCTGATCTGAGCTAAATCTAGGAAAAATAGCTTCTTTTATCACATGTGCAGGGCAAATACACAACCAAAAGAAGAGGCATCAGCTCAGACTGTAATCTAAAGGGGTGAAGAAGAGGAAATTTCCTCTGAACCTCTTGCTAGGTTGTATCAACCTTTATTAATTGTGTTCTGAGTAAAGAAATGCATTTTGATGAACAGGGTGAATTGAATGAATGGACAAGTGAACACTGCTCTGCTGCTTTGTCTTCCCAGGACAAGGACTGCAGCCCCTGCTGTAGAAACTGATACTGCACCAACTTTGGCCCGGCCAAGTTTAACCCAAAATCATGTATCAATAGATAACAAAAGTGATTTAGAAACATATGAGCTCAAAAGAGGGCAGGATCAGGCTTACAAAAATAAACCCTGTTGAAGAATTCCAGTACTTAGCCACCCAAATTTTCAGCTTGTACCCCAGCGAGGGGTTACTGCCACTCAGGAGTTCCGCAACCCTGATCTCTTCATCCTACTGGGAGGACGGGTGGCTGACTTGGCATCTCTGATTTCATGTGCTGGCCTCTCCTCAGTCCTTGCACTGAGCATCACATTTCAAATGTACTTTGCTGGAACAGAGTGCCCTGCGTCTATTGGTATTGTTAGAAATCCCACAGACCTCTCCAGGCTTGGAGCTGCTTTTCGGCATCTTGATTCTGAATACCTTTCCCAGAAGCATGTGGTTTCTCATTAACTGGTTCTCAGCTCTGTGCAACCATGAGTGGAACAACAGCAGGTGACCTGAACCATGGTCTTCTGTGTGCTGTGTTTACACAGACCACTTTCACAAGCAGTAAGAGCTGAACAGTTCTGTGCAAGTGCTAGAGTCTACCTGGGTGACAGGGAGCAGCCCCGCAGGCCTGAGAATCCAGCCCTGTGCCCAGAGTGCAAGTTCTGGCTCGTTGGGAGCCACAGAAACTGTGTGGTGGGAGATAAAATTCCTCTAAGCTTCCAGCAAGCTCTTCTCAGAGGAAGAGACAGGGTGCATGTGTACAAATGCTTCATCTAGCATCACCTGCAGTCTTCTTCCATTTTACAGATCCCGGTCTTAACACCAATCCTGCTTTGTTAATAAAGGCACTGAGGGCATACTTTAAACTCCTCAGACATGCACTGACATGGTGAATTTAAAGCCTGTGTTTCACTCCCTAGACAGAACCGAACAATGACGACTGCCTCTCCGAGTCAGAGAAGATGGCAATGGACTTAAAGGATCCAAATCGCCCAAGATTCACCTTGCAGGAGCTCCGGGATGTCCTTCACGAGAGGAATGAATTGAAATCTAAAGTGTTTTTACTTCAAGAGGAGCTTTTATACTACAAAAGGTAGGTTAGATCTCCTCTCCTCTTGCATGCTATACCCAGAGGAGCCATAGGGCAGGTCCAGAAACAGGAACTGTGCCCTTCAAATACAACAAGGTTATATTTCTGCAAAGGTTTAAAGCAGAGATTGCAAGCATGTGGCTTTAGTTTGAACCTAGTTCCTCAAAATTGGGAAAAACTATGTCTTTCCTGAACTCCTGAATTCCCCCTGAATCTCAGAAAGACAAATGACAAACATTTAATACTTTCCAACTTTAAAAATGAGGCTAAGAGTGGCTCTAAAATGAAAATTCTAGAACTTCTATTCAATGCATTCCTCTTCTCCCTCTCAATCTACTGTCAATGGGAAGAAAATATTGACAGATCCCCAGTTCTAGGTGCTGTCCTTTGGTTGTCAGAAAAATCTCCCATTGATTTAAATGAGTTTGGAACAGAACTCTTTGCATTTCTTCATCAACAGTCCTACCTCTGATTGAATTTTAGACCCTAAAGTGCTTCTGTGGCTCAGGAGAACATTAATTGTCTTTTATTTCTTTCAAGTGAGGAAACAGAAGAAGAAACTAGATCCCCTCAACCTCCACCCATCATTCAGTCAAAACCCACAACTCAGCCTGAATCTGGAATCAAACGACTGTAAGTAGCATATTTTCTACATGTGCTGGGTATAGTTTGCAAATAGTAGATGTTTCTTAGGGGTAGGACAATTATAAATCATTTAAAAATTAGGATTACCACATCCCTGATGCATATGGGAGAGACAGGGAAGGAGCACTTGACAGGTCTCATGAAAGAGCAGCTGGCTTTGGCCAAAACATTTGTCTGGTTCTGGGACAACTTTCCATCTCAGATTATTTCCTGTGGTACCTTTTGCTTCCTACGTGCAGGGAGTCCAACAGAAGTCCACATGCTTGTGTTCAGGGCCAGACTGCTGTGCCCAGGAAGTTCTAATGTCCCCTTAAGTACACTATTCAAGCTTACCAAAAGAGCACCTGTTGCAATGTTTTATCATAGCTGGTGTGAGCTGGGGAGCTCTTCAACACAGCCACCTGATCTTCCTAGAGAATGCTGTTGTCTGGGTCACGTAGTCACACTCCAAAGGGAGGTGCTACTAATTGTGGTCTTATGCAGAGCACCACTCAGCCTGTCCTGTGTCAGTGCTACATCTCTGGGTGCAGGGATGACAGAATAATGCTCCTGTGTCAGTCCCAGTTCCTTACCATGCAGATCCTAAGGTGGTGAAGAGACAGAAACCACTGGCCCCCAGGTCATGCTCAGAAGACACCTGAAGTGTTGTTCACAAGTAACACCTGCTGCAGATGTGTGGTTGGGTGTGGAGAGCCCGTGAGGTTTCCCCATGACCTCGCTGTGCCCATGTCCCTGTGGACCTATGCCTTTACACCCCAACTTTCACTATGTGTGCAGCACAAAAGCCTGCTGTTTGCAGAACAAATCCAGTGCTGGAGGGGATGCCAGCTTTCTTGGCTCTAAAGAACCCCACCTTCTTCTGGTAAAGTGTTTCATCTTGCTGTCCAAAACTGAAGCTTACAGTCAGAGGTGTGCATTTACTAGTATGTCATTTAATTATAAAATCACAACATTAGCCAGTACATTTGTCTGTTGAAACTCCCTCCTTGTACATGTATTTATTCCAAATGAAGTCTTGTAACCTTATAGCATGCCTTTGGATTTTTGTAATACTGGAAGCTTAACTTTAACTGCATAAAGGATTTTGGAACAGTGATTTGCTTCCACATAAAAAGTCCTTCCATCCTGTCCCCATGTCCACAACCTTCAGTCCTTGTTTCAGGACAGCAGCAGCCCTGTGAGAGTAAGTGCCATTGGAAGATCCAAAACACCACAAAGTCAGGAGGGCACTTCTCATTATTTCCAGTAGACTCCAGCTCGTGTCTGTGCTGCTGTTTGCTGAGAGAACTCATCCTCTCACATGACTAGAAAATGCACTTGAGGTTTGGACTTAGGTTTTCATTCTGCAACCGTGATGACAGTGGTAATACTTCACCTCACAAGATCTCCACTGTAAATCTCCTCTTTTCTTTTAAATTTATTTTGGCACTTTTAAAGTTTATCCATTGGGGAGGGGGAGATGGATGGTTTCAGCTTACACAGTTCATGTCCACTGCCATTCCCATGCTTGATTTATGAAGCAAAGGCAGCATAAAAATGTAAACAGATGTTGTAAGACACAGCATATGCTGATGAGGTATTAGCTTTGACCCTGCCTTCTGTACACATGCGTAAGCAAGGCAGGAGCTGGGGCAGGAGGCACATGAGTGTTTTCAGGTATCTCAGTGTTTGCTCCCTCTCTGTTCATTTATTAGTAAAAACTTGTTGGGCATCGACACGTTTTCAGACCCATGTCAAATCTTCCTGGTTCTCAGATTCCATGGGAAGTTTGTAGAACTAAAACCACAGGCAATAAACTGCAAGATCTTCTTGTTTTGGCCCCTTTCAGAAAAGGCAAGAGTCCTCTTCTGCCAGAGAGTGGAAACACATATTGAAACTGCTGTTAAGATGAAACTACTTTCTTTAGCTGTCATGTGCTGTCCCTGGGTTTCTTTCTGCTCCCTCTTCCTTTAGCTGTCCTGGTAAATAAGGGAAGGTAAAACCATCTGCTGAAGCAATAGCTTTCAGGTTTGTTTTATTCTTGCAGCCTGTCTGGATAGGATTTTGTTAGTGTGGTTTTACTTTCTCCCCCCCTCCTCTCCATGTGTGTTGTCAACTTGTAGTTGGGCTTTAAAACACCCAGGAAATTTCATAGCTGTGAAGAACAAAGAACCCAAGTGTAACATCAGTTCTGTCCTGTTACATCCCCCCTCCTGCTGTCCCTGCCCTCTCCCAGGCAGGATGATGTCAGCACCTCACTGCCTGGGTAACACGCTGGCATGTGAACTCTCCGTATCTAATGACATGATGAGAACTTGTAACGCTGATTCTCTGTGTGCAGAGTGCCCTTCCAGCTGAAAGGTGGTTCTTCTTTCCCTCCATTTCAGACTTTGCATCCTGATTAAACAAAAAGCTGAAGTACAAAATAGGAGACACCGTTGCTGTCCTCTCAGGAGAAGTTTTAGCTTACCTGTGTAACATCCTCAACTATGCAGTATCTGAGGGAGTGAGATGTACATATATGTAGCCTGGGCCACCTCAGAGGAGCTCAGCTGATTCTGTGCTGCATCCCCATAAAGAGCAAAACAGAAGTCACAGAAATCAGCACTTGTTTCCTCCCAGGGCCTGTGTGTTTGGGGCAGACTCATAACTGAATTCTGGCCTCAGACTGATCGATTTCTACATTTGTCCCTATCACATCACATGTCAGAGCTTTGATGAAATAATGTAACCAGGAGGCTTTATTGAGGAGGAAAAGTAGAAGGATTAAAAATGCTCCCTCTGTTTTGAGCAGAAAACACCCTTTTGTTTTCTCTTTAAGGATACGTGCTTGTTTGTCACTGATGTAATGCCTGAAACAGCCATAAGTTTTCTTCCTATTCTCACAGTCTACAAAAGCTGGTGTGTCTCTCTCATTTCTGCAGCTCATGGACCATGCCACAATGTGTAAAAATACAAGTCCTAGCTACTGCTAACAATACAACCATGTTTGCTTGTTTGTTTTCACTTTTAATCTAATAGCAGTTAGAGTGAGTGCATTGGGGAAAGCTGCATTTGGTCACAAGTGAAATGCCTTTTGTGATTTCAACTTCATCTTTAATTGACATTAGTCCACAGTTCAAAAAAATATTTGGCACGAGGGAGAACCTCTGAGGAGAACCCTTAGAAAAACAGAGGGTGTTCCAGGTATGGATGAAGGTGTGTTGGCAGGTTTGTGTGGGGCTGGCTGGGTGTAGAGCTCCAGGCCAGTGTGCTCTCCCAGCCTCTTGAGCTGCATGAACCGTGTAACGCGTAGTCAAAGTGCATAACTCCTTACAAAGAGAGAGTCTTGCTGCTAGCCAGCTAGAGAGTGTTTCTGCTAGAGTAGCTGTGAGGTTTTCAATGAAGTTTTGAGCTGCCTGCTGTCAGCATCTTTCTGCATGTGGAGTAATGCAGGTTCTTTTGGAACAGATCTGCAGGCCCTTTAACCAAGCAGCTTGCACAGGAGGTTATTCCAAGATTTCACTGGTTTTAACTTGAAAATATCAACTGTAACACTTGTAAAATCCTTAACGCTGGTCCTGCCTAACCCTGTTTTCTGTGCAAATATCTGGTAGTGACAGCAGAGCCCTGTTCTGTACTTAACATACACCTTCATCCTCCATTTCATTCTGTATGTGCCTGTCTTGTCTCTTGGGAAGAAAAACATGCGCTCTGCTCTGCATTGCTAGAGGTGGTAGTCCCCTGATGAAATCCAACCCAGATTGCAGGCTGCCTCACAACAGAAAAGTGGTATCTTTTAAAAATTCAAAAGCCATTAAAACTGTCATAAGGATTGAGTTTTTCACTGAGGAGAGCTGTCTTGGGTGATGCAGATCCACTTCTCCCTGTAACCCGTCCCGTGTGGTAATTCAAAGTAACCCCATGTATCATGTTTGCCTCTTTTCTTTTTAATGGAATGCTTTTTCTTTCCCTTGCTCCAGTCTTATCTCTTCTGTGTCTGTACTTTCCTGACCAGGATCTTTACAGCCATAATGCCCATGGTAGCAGCTGGATTGATTCCAGATGATCCCACATTGCAGCCAATAAGAAGACTTGTGTCCCTTGTAGGAATTTTTTTGTTGTAAATGTTTGGTACTGTGGTTTCCTTTTGCATGACCCTGTGTTAACACGTGCTGCTGGTTGCATTCTCATTGGCTGCCTGTGGGATCACAGAAGGACCAAGTGCCAATCAGAATGACCAGTCAGCACACAACTTATCATAGTCCTTCATGCTCATCTTCAAGAACTGACATTTAGCACCTTTTGCCTTAATGTTCCCATGCTAAACCAGCCATTACTGCGTAGAAAACTGTTGTGATACCAATTTTAACCAGCATCTGTAACTGTGCCTACAGTGTGCCTGTTCACACCTCACACCCATGCCTCTGACTTGTTATAAATCAGCTAGTTAGATTTACAGGGTGTAGTGGCTGATGTCTATGTTAATTTCCAGTGTTAATTATAGGCTGTTGCTCCCATGTCTTTCTATCTATGCATTGTCTATTCTGTTTCTAATTATGTATTTGGAATAGTGCATACACTCTCAAGAATCAGTTCTACCACCCTTATTCTTGACTGTCCCTGGAAGATGTATTGGTAGTTGTTAATGCAAAGTCTCTTTGTGTTAGAACTGCTGCTTTAGCGAGCTTTGCAGCTACAGCAGCAACACAGCATTTCATGTCCCTTCCTCTCTGTACAGACATGGTTTTCCCAAACATCCTCCATGAGAGTTTTCCAGGTGTAACAACAGATTTCATTGTTTCAGAAGGAGTTAAGAAAGCCTGACCCTTCTGCTTCACGTAGAGATTTTATGAACATATTTTTCTCTTTCTTAATTTCACGATAAAGTGGAAAATTACTGAACTTTGCCCTTTGAAACTTACTGCATCAATACAGCAGTCCTTTGTGTGGAATTCAAAATACTAATCCTGATGCGGGACCAAACGCGCTCAGCAGAAAGCCTCTGCAACTAGATGCTTCCTTTATCAGCAGGAATTGGGTCTGGCCCTGTAAAGACATAGCATATGGGGGTGAATTTATGAGCTCCTGTGATGAAGGTGGTAGAAAAGTATGAGGCTTATTAAGTGCAAAAGACTTATTTCACTACTAAGGCTGCACATTTGAAGCCAGGAAATGCAAAAGTTCAGGTCCCTCTAGGAATGTTTGTTACCTGGCAGTGCACTCCTGTAGCTTTTTGTATCACTTTCCAGTCAAGAAATAATTTTCCTTGATATTCTTATTCAGTATCACCATGCTTACCTGCACATAGGGTAGGATATTTTTTTCAGGAAAGCTGCCCTAAACCTCACCTGACACTCAAATAACAACCTCCTATGTGACGAGAGACACAGAACTCCCTGGACTGCACGAGGCAGTTGGGATCATGGCCCTGAGAGGAGATCTAAGGACCACGGGTGGGGAGGAACGCTGAGGATGGCAGGGCCTGAGCTCAGGGTCAGGTTCATGCCCTGAACAAATATTCCATCCCCACTCAAAGCTGAGTTTATATTTGCATAGTTTCTTGTCGGAGAAGCACTTAGCAGTTCCTGTCTGGCTCAGAACTGCGTTACCACAAGCAAAGCAGCATTTACCTCCAAAAGCCACCAGTAAACCCAAACGGGAACGCAGCTGATTTGAACCTTTAGTAGCTGGAACCCCAACTTTTGCATTTCTCTGCAGACTGAAACGCTGCACTAACACCCCTCATACCGAACTTGTGACGAACATTGAATTTGCCTAACCCAGTAACTTCATCCTATACAAATAAAACGACACTAAGGATTTTTCCAACTCTCTTTTTCTAGCTCCGTTGTCAGCTGGTAATTTGTTGTTGTCTTAAATGGCTGTTGGTTCACATACGTCATTCTCTTGGAGCACCCGAGCCGTGCGACAGGAAATGACGTGCACACTCACGTGTGTTAGTTCAGAGCCTTCATCCTGCAAACTCTTGTGCACATACATGCACTTACTTATTTTTTGCAGGAATGAAGTCTATGTATCAAAATCTATACACTTGGGAAAAATGTGGAGGTTTATTTGCTTACGAATTTCCCTGCTGACACCCTTAAAAACATTCTTTATTTCTGCTCTATGGTACATGATCTGGATTTGATGCCAAAGATACCACTTTACTTATGCCAAGAAACTAACCTGTATTGTGTCGCTTCTCTATCTCGGGGCTGGGGAAGGGGGAATTACACACCTAAAACAATCCCTGCACCTTGCAGAATCAACAGCATTTAGAGCTTATTGGAAGCTTCCATAGCCGAACCGCTTGAGATTGCAATGACTCCATCTCTAATAACATTCTGACATGCACTCCCATCAGGCTTCACTGCCTTGATTTTTGCAGATGCAAACAGATTTTTTTGCTCTGTGTTTTGTTGTGCTGTGTATCGTGTCGGGTGTTTGAAGTGTTTCCAAGACTATGAACAATCTTCTTTCTTTTCCCTCCCCTCCCTCACTCCTCCCTTCCTGGAAGGTTTAGTTTCTTCTCTCGGGATAAGAAACGTATGCAGGCATCACAGAAACATGTCCACTTCCACGATACTTTTGGAGAATGGTCAAATTCACATAAAGATGACTCCTACACCGAACAAGGACAAGAAGCCCTGCAGCACCTGTGACACCTTGAGGTGTTGGGTTTACCGCAGTAGATCCGGGCAGCCTGGTAACATGAAGCTTCTGTAAACAGATCCGGCAGCTCTTCACTTTTATTTGCCTTGAGCACCTCAGTGGTGGTGTTTCAGACCTACTCTTCAAAAGGGATCCCTCACTGCCCACTCGGGGACTGCTGGCTGAAAACAGAATCCAAGCTTTGTAGCAACAGCCACCGATACCCTGAGACATGGAAGCTTCTAGATGACTTGTTTTGTGCTGAATAACAAGTCTGTGGTCTTGTTCTGCATTAACTCCAGTAACACAAGCTTCTTTAAACCAAAAAACCAAAAGGACCTGTGCCATTATTAGAAGTTTGTTTGCGGTGTACAATATCTAGTGGCAAAGACTCTTTTACCCTGTTTGTTAACACTACCAGTCGTTTGCTTTTTATTTCTGTAAGATTTTTTTCAAGAGGAACATGACAGCTGGCCACTCTCCATGGCAGGTCTTAGCACTGCTGCATCTTGCAGCATTCAGCTGGCATCTGCCTTTTGCAGAGTAACCACCTGGAAATGCACCCACTACAAACTGGCAAACTGGAGTAGCCGTGGGAGGGACGGTGAGCATACATTTCCCTTGCTGCTTTTAGTGCCTAAAGCATGAAGAAACTGAGGTATGAGGTGAGCGTGCCTTGCATTTTGCCATGAGTTCTGCAGTATTAATGGGAAACAAATAGCTTACAAGGAGGAATTCTAACACTTGAATTTTTTCCTTCTTACCAGGGACTTCCCCCTAAAGTAGCAGCCAGTTGCTCTGAAGGAATTAGGTCTCTTTCCCACAGACAGGTTCTTAATTAAGTCACGCTCCTCTTTTTGGTCTTGGTAAGACTGCCTGAGTTCAGAGTGAAAGACACCCTCAACGAGCTGACAGAAACCATTTTAACTGACTTAGACATTATGTTTTCTCTGACTGGTCTAAACACTACTTGGGCAGAGCAGATGAATGCTGGATGTGCAGGCTGCTCCACTGGTGTGGGTAGATGTTTGGGCAACCTGCAGTCACAGGGCCTTAACCTGCCAGCAAATGCCCAGCCCAGCTGAACTGCCAGGGATTTAGACCCACTTTGCAACTGCGTTTGTGAGACCCCAGTTGTACTCACAAACCCCACAACACTAACACCCCACACAGTGATACCATTGTGTACAGTCTGGTGTCAGCATGTGCCCTGCTTCTGCTCCACGTGCTCCACAAAGGCACCTAACCAGGCGGGAGGGGCTGGATGCACCCACGGCTCCTTACGAGAGGTGCCAGAGTCGTGCTGGGGACTCAGCTGTACGCTGGGAGCGTCGGCGCCCGAGTGCGGTGTCACTGGTGAGGAGTAACAAGTTACAGTAAGGCCATAGGCAGCTTCTGCACGTGGAGTTTAGTGCAGGGGGCTGAGCTGCTGCGGGCACTGTACCCCAGTATCTCTGCTCTGGAAAGAGCCTGTTTGCAGGAGGGGCACTAGGACAGGAACAATGTTCAGGCTGGAGTAAAGCTTCAGCTACTCCAGGTGTAGAATATGAGGAGCCTTGAAGAACTTAAAGTAGGTCAGTTGTTTTTAAACATAGTGTGATCTGAGACTCCAGATCCTTCATGCGGGCAGCAAATGGTTCTTAGCCCATCTCTAATGAAACCTCCAGGGAAGTGTATTTACAGTGTTGGGCTAACTGCTGCTCTGCTCCTGACTCTAACTGTGCTCTGGTTTTAAAATGGACCTCTGCATGTTCTGGGTACAGAAAGCATTTCCTGTGCCTCCCTGGTGTCATGGCAGTCTGGGGTGGGGGGTATGTGGCCTTACATGAAAGACCTCCTTGTCTGAAATAGCGACGGTAGCACCTGATGCTAGTATTATGCAGATAGGCTTTCGCCTGGTTACGTTTTGGTAACGTATCTTAAGTTTTATGCTTACAGACAGCTGTATCCATAAAACAGCAGCACTTCCCCAACCCCTCCCCCCCCACTCTTGTGTGAAAAGCATTTCTTAAATAGGGGGAGTGTCTTCATTTAATGACACTTGAGTTGTGAAGATTTTGATTTCACTTCCACATTAGAAAACCCACAGGTCACTGCAGCTCCATCAGGCAGTTAAAGTAAATTGTGAACAATGCCTGACGAGTCTCCCAGCAGTTTACAGTCCTTCGGCCCATGTAGAAGAGCCACAGTGATCAGAAACAATGCCAGAATGCAGCGGCTGCACGGCCTGAGTAAGCACATCGCTTCTGGAATCAGCTGATGATTCTGGGCTCACAGAAATACACGTGCCCACTGGGTTTGCCCCAGTCCAGTGTATGACAAAGGGCACCTCCCAGCCTAGTGCATGTAAAGCTCATTCCCCACCCAGAGCCCAGCGCTGTTGGGTCAAACCTGCAGCCAGTTCAAACAACAGCACTGAGCAGTTCAACCTTCCCCACTCATCTCTAACCCGTTACCTCAAATACCTACTTAGTGACCCCAACCTGCTGGCATTAACCACTGTGCTCCTCATTCTGCCTTAGAAATGCCGAGTTTAAGAGTTCATACACTCCAAATGCCACGGGAGAGGACAGTGTGTAGGGAAGAGTCTGTGGAGGTTTGAAGATGTGTCATGGATCATGTCTCAATGTTCAAGTAAAATCTGCTGTTGGCATCAGGACAGTGCCAGGCCAGGGCAGCCGGTCCTGCCTGCAGTGTGCAGGACCACTCCAGATATTTTAGAATTGGGTTTGGTTTTTTCTTTCTTTTTTTTTTCCTGGTTGGGCAGTAAATAATTTTAACAGTTTAATAAATATTTCTGAAAAACAAGCATTTCTGCAAGACTTGTGTCATATTTTATTGTTAATCACATCTCATCTTGGGGATGCAGCACATGGGTCTGTTCTCTTTCCCCTGAGTGAGGCTCATACAAACTCTTCATGGAAATAAAGCCACAAACTGGGCAAGGTTTAGGATAGAACATTCAAAGGCTAATGAGAAGAAAGTACAGTTTAAAATACATGAGAAATTATTTAGGAATTCTCTGTGATGACAAAGTATGGGACAGAGCCTTCTCTAGAAAGCACTGTGAGCTCCTCAGCAGAACGTTTGTGTCTGTGTACATACATCCTGGCTCTGAAGGATGAGATGCTTTGCTGTTTTCCTCAGTTCAGCTACAGCCAGCAGCAAGCCCCTTTTCCAGAGCCAGAGTTAAACCCTGTGCCAACAAGGCTTTGCTTCCAGAGAGGAGGAGAGGACAAGAGTGGACACAGCTGCAGCCATGCTGAACCCAGCACTGTCCAGTGCTTGTCCATGGACTCATTGGGGACTACAGGCATTTTATAACCTGCATACCGCTCTGTAGCACACATGCCTGAGAGAAGGGAATGACATCCTCCCTACATGCTTCTCTCTCACCTCCCTGGACTAGTTAAGGACATAGTATTGCTTAAAGATCTCACCTCTCCCAGCATCTTCAAGAAAATAAAGCTGCTTCCCATGGGGTTTTGGTTTGGGCACTTCTGAGCAGCTCAGTTTGCGACTATTTAATGAGTTTTTCTTTGGCAAGTGACTATTTCGTAAAGGGGATGTGTGTCTTGATGTGAGTGGATGCCGGGCATGTAAATGACTGAACATGGAGCTCTCTCATGCACCCAGGTGGGCATCAAGTGCGTGGGATGCCCACACACTGGGGGCATTTCTCACAGCATTCACCCTTCAAAAATATCAACAGGAAAGTTTATTTTCTCTGATGAACAACTCACCACTTATCTTAACTGCGTTAGCAACCAAACTACAGAGCTCCTAGCAGGCCAGAGTCACAGGCATGAGACAGTAACCCCACAGTTCTTTCCACGAACGCTGTCACAGCCCCAAATCAAAGGCAACATCTGAACTGAAACATCACGAATGTAGAGCAGACACCGCACCCCAACTGTCACCTACCGATACTTATCATCGTCTCTTGGTTTCTTGGTATCTCTTTCCCTGCTCCGGTCTCTATCCCTGTCCTTCCTGTCTCTGTCCTTCCTGTCCCTCCCTCTGCTCCTCTCCTCTTTGGAGTCCCTCTCTCTCTCACTTTCACCCCAAGCCCATGACCGCTCCCTTTCCGGCCATCGCTTGTCTCTGCTCCTTTCATGGTCTCGGTCCCTTGTTCTCCAGTCCCTCGTTCCCTCACGAGACCAGTTTCTTTTCTCTGCTGGTCCTTCTCCATAGAAATCATTTTTCATGTTTGGCAAATTGATGGGCTTTCGGAAAGGTCTGTCTCGCCCTCCAAACCGTAGCTGCCCAGATTCTTTTTTGCCTCCAAAGCCACCTCCAAGCCTCCGAGGAATCCATCCTTTGAGAGTTCTTTCCAGTTCAAAGTCCACAAAGATCTCATGCTGATCAATAACCAGCCTGTTGGCATCTCTGTGGGCCTTTAAGAGAGCACGCTCCTCTTTGTACTCAATAAATGCATAACCCTTGGAAAATCCTGTGACCAGGTCTCGAACCAGACGGATCTTTCTGATGTCTCCATATCGTGAGAAAACCTCTTTCAACTTCTCTTCTGTTGTCTGAAGATTGAGCCTTGCTACAAATAGGGTGAGGTGAGGATCTCCTGTAACTCCCTTGTTGGGTATGTAGCGTGCCAACATAGCCCTCCATATGGCACGGTCGTGGGGCTCTTCGTCTGTGCCATCAATGCTCCCAGCTTTGAGGGGGTCATACTCCTTCGCTATGGGGGCCCAGTCATTCATTGTCTGGTGGGAAAAGAACACACACCTCACAGACCCCCGGCCATTTTGGGAAGCGCCAGTAGCGCAAGAGGCACGTTCAGCGCTGCTGTACGGTATTTTTCATCCAAAAGTCCCCCAAACCGTGACAAAGAAACCGCAGCTGAGTTCAGCGCCGGGCCGGGGAGCACGGCGGCACTCCCCCCTCTCTGTCCCCCACGGCCCCGGCCCGGCCCGGCCCATCTCCCGGCCTCAGAGAGTTCCGAGGCCGAGGCCCCGTCCCTGCCCGCCGCCCCGCTCACCTCACCTCACCTCGCCCGGCGAGAAGGCGGCTCTCCCCGTCGGCAGAGGCCGATTCGCCAGGCCTGGGCGCAGGAGGGAGGTCTTACACCGCTGCTCGTTCTTTTAACCCCTTTTCCCCCATCCGCGCCAGGCGGAGGCACCACCGACCCCGCTGCCCGCGCGGCGAATGTGGCACTGAAATACAGGCGACGCGTTTACCTCCTCCCCGGCCCGGCCCAGGGCCCGGCCCTGGGCAGAGCGAAGGCTCAGCTGCCGGCACCGGGAGCCACCCCCAGCCCTTCCCGCCCCTTCCCCGCCGTGTCCCAGCCGACCCCTTACCGGCGGTTGGTGGGTGGTGCCTCCTCAGGGGAAGGGGCAGGGCGGGAAGTGCCGCCGGCCCGCGGCCCCTTCCATGGAAACCGCCGGGGGCGGGAAGGGTCGCTCCGCCCGCGGGCCCCGCCAGCAGCGCCGCCCGGCCCGGCTCGGCCTTCCCCGGGGAAGGAAGTTAGCGGCCGGGCATGCAGCAGGGTCGGGAGGAGGAGCTGGAGGAGGAGGGGGAGGGCGATGGCGATAGCGGCCCGGAGAAGGCTCTGGAGAAGAGCCCCTTCCAGCTGACGGCCGGGGATGTCTATGACATCTCCTCCGTGGTGGGCCGGGACCTGCTGCAGCTCAGCGCCGGCCCGCAGCTGCCCGCCGCCCTGGCCCGGCTGCAGTTCAGGATCGTGAGGGTGCTGGAGATGCTGGAAGCGCTGGTGAGCGAGAGCAGCCTCGTCGAGGAGCAGCTGCGGATGGAGCGAGACAGTCTGCGGCTGGAGCTGCAGGCACTGCGGGCGGAGGGGGCCCGAGGGAGCGCTCAGCAGGTGGGTGCCAGGGCCGCGGTGGGCGGCCCGGCCGTGGGGTCGGCGGCTGCGAGGCGGCACAGGCCGTGGGTCGTGGTCGGTCCACTTGGCCATTTGTGGGTCGTGGCACCAGGTGAGTCGGAGGAGACTTTGGCCACAGTGGCCAGTCTCTTTTGTCACAGCACAACGACTCTCACCGAGTTTGCTTCTCATCTCTGGGGAAGGTTTCGAAGCTGTTTCCGGAGCAGACATCTTCAGGGTTGTCACAAGTCATGGCGCTGTGGGTCCCTCGCTTCTGTCTCACTGTAGCAACTAGCCACACTTTGAGCTCAGCCACGTGTGGTGCGAACGGAGGAGCTCAGACCCACATGGGCAGATCTCCACAGCACACAAACCCGCTGTTGTACCGCTCTTCCCCAGCCCCACACAGACAATTCACCGTTTATGCAACGTCTAAGGCTTTGTTACTCTGTGCACAGGAGACTCACGTCTGTGCCCAGGAAACTCACGTCTGTGCCCAAAACGCCATTACCACAAAGGTCTTACATTAGGAAAGAGGAATTCATTTCTTACCTCTCTGCTGCAGAGTTTTGGTGTGACATTGGACAGATTTCTCAGCCTCCTTCAGCAGCACAGCAGATAAAAGCAGCTTCTTGGAATCTACGCTGCAAAGTCTTTGGGATGGGGATGTTGCTTTTAACTGGCCAGAGCCTGGTGCAGTTGGGCCTTGTACTTGGCTGGGAAATACAGACACCAAGGGAATACAAAATTAATATGAAAGACTAGAATTAACTGCTTGGGGAAAAAAAAAATCAGGATTGTGATAGGCTCCTACTAGTTGTAAATTAGATTTACTACGTGTTTATAAAATTCAAGGGTTTTCCCCTAGGAGTGCCCTTGTTTTGATAGGTCACCAGCTCATGACTACCATCGTTTATTTTACAGCTCAGCCTTGGACCAGATAAGATGGTAATAGACCTCACAGACCCAAATCGCCCCCGGTTCACGTTACAGGAGCTGCGAGATGTACTGCAAGAGCGTAACCAGCTGAAAGCTCAGCTTCTTGTGGTGCAAGAGGAGCTCCAGTGCTATAAGAGGTATATCATGAAGTCAGCAAAGAACTAAGAACAATTACTTCTCATTGGGGGAGCTTACCAGATCAGGTCTGAGCTCCTGGGTTGGACTAGGTACTGCCGAGGCGTGTAGGAGATATCTGTGCTCCCAAGAGCCTGCAAATGAGTCAAGAAGAATGGGGAAATGGTGAAGTCTCTACACACTCTAATTTTAAAACTAAACTACCTCTTACGCTGTGCAGTTCGCAGCCTGTTCCTGTAATTGTACTGCTGCCTAAGCCTACGTACAGCCTGTAAGCCTGCCCACAGCTGCTCCATCTCCACACAAGCTGCGCTCTCATGCACAGGGGTTCACCTGTGCAGTCACAGCTGTTGCACACATACTGTTCTTGTGTAAAGCCACGCTACATATCAAAGTGTGTGGGGTTTTCCACCTCAGCTTCAGTCAAAATTTCCTTCCTCCTCCAGCTTGCTGCCGAGGACGCCAGTTTAAGTTCCTTTGTTCCCACGGGGCGTACGACATGGATCTAGAAAGCAGAATATTAAGCCCTTTCATCATCATTCAAGATAAGCTTTGGAGGTTTATTTGCAAGACTGCTAACAGAGGGCTGCGTAAGGCACATGAACTGTGCAAAACAAATGTTTTCAGAGAAGGGGGTTGGCATTTAGAGAAGGGACCAGCCTGGGAGAATCGGTGTGAGCCAAAGCTGGGATGCAGGGAGGGCCTTGCTCTTGGTGCTACAAATTTCTTTACCTCCAAGGCTGCCCTCTCCCTTCACCAGGTTGTATTACGAATCTTTGGGGAAAGAAACTATTTAATCTAGACAAAAAATGTCTCAGCACATTAGATTTCAGTTGAGATACCGCAGCAGCCACCTCTTGGATCTAGTAACCCCGCCCTTTCCCTTGTCTGTACCAGGCAGGATAGGCAAGAAGTTAAAGTTAAATCCAAGAAGTGAGATCACAAAGTGCTCAACAGCACTTCTCACAGCTCAGCAAGGCTCTGCTTTGCCAGCTCGGCTGCCTGCTTTGCTAGGCAGCCGCTGGAACAGCTTCTTGTTTTGATTTCCCAGCTCTGTTCCCAACTTACTACAGGGCAAGTTAAAAATTAACAGTACAGACATTTCAAATTTTGGAATGAATTATTTAAGTCATGGTGCTTTGTGTTTAGAGAGTCCAGGCTGCTTTCCAGTTCAGGTAATTCTGCATGTTTATCTCCTTGTCCAGAGTTACAGCCTGAGCCAAAAACTATCTTCCCTTTAAAGATTCACATAAAATCCTAGTTGTAGTAATTATAACAATTATAACTGCACAGCCATAAAAGAGAGCTGTGCAGGGGAAAAGGGGTATGCTGTGAAGTGCCTGGTGTGGACTGGAGATAAGCTCTCTTGTAGGCAAGGTAACTACGGCCTCAGGGAACAGCTCAAAAGGACTGGTGATGGTTGTGGGGTTGCATTTCCTATTGTGATTTCTGAGAAGTCATTGTGCAGATACTAAAGACCTGCAGGCTCACAAACAGCTCACAGTCCTATTTCTCTAGATTTTCTCCAGATGCAGAGGGGAATCTGCCCCAGAATTTTCCCATGCCTGATGTCATACCCCTTCCTTTCTGGATACTCTCCTGTATTTTTATTTTCAAGGTCCAGGCATGTGTTGCTTGGCTACAGTGCTTCAACTACTGCAGGCACAAGCTTCGATGCACTCAGCTCACCAGATAAACGAGGTCAGCCCAGGACAGTGAACTGGCACGCTGTGAAAGGCCAACAAAGTAAAAGCACAGCAGAGTAAAGCACAGCAAGCTGGTAAAATCTAACCCAATTCCAACTGGGGGAAACAGGCTCTGGTAAAACCAAAGCCTTTGCCTCAAGTAGGCAGTTAGAACCTTGCAGACCATAGCAGCACTGAAGCAGGATGACAAAGCTTATAGGTCAGGCAAAGCTTTTGTTTGCTCCTCTGTAGGATTCCCTTGGGAAGCTCCCAGATGGGTGGTATAAACCTTCGTGGCTGCACTGAAGGTACTACAGATCCACCCATGCAGAAATTCACCGTTTGTGCCTGCACCCAGCTGTTATCTTTGGACTCTAGTACAAATCCATCGTGTAACTGCACTTCCCTTTCACTCCTGTTATGTTTTGCCATTCTTCCTCTATGATACTTAGGGTTTTTTTAGCATTCTGAAGCATAGCTGAAGCAAGATGACATGGCAGAATTTAAGGAACGTAAGAGCAGTTCATTACAATACAGAGGCCAGGCTGCTGTGCCTGTCCTGTGAACACCATTCACCCACGTCCTAGGCTGCCCGGGAAAGGGTTTAACATACAGGTTGTTACACTATGCACAAACCCACAGAGAATAAATAAAACCACTTCTTTTCCCAGTGGGATCATCTCACAGAAAGGGGACCAAACTGAAGAACTGGAAGAAGCAGCCAGTGGTAGAAGTGTCAGCACCAGCAAGGACAGTGAAGACAAGACAATCATCAAAAAGCTGTAAGCTTGGCTGCATCTTTTTTAGCAGAATATGGGAAAACAGGGTATGGTTCATACTTAGCGAATCCAGGGATGAGTTCTGAACCTTGGCCTAGTTGGCTGAATATCATTTTCTCCTCCTCTGCCTGTAAGATTAAAACGTGCTAGAGAAATCCTTTCCTGTGGAAAAGGCAACCTCCACCCAGGCAAGCAGGAGGTCACTTTTTTCCTAGGAAAAACAAGAATTTCAGAGCAAAACTATGCAATCCTTGCCTAGCACAGCAAGGCTCTGCTGTGGGAACATGCCTGCTGTCCCTGGAGGTTTGTTTACATTGTATGAAGCAGCTGTACACAGTACCCACAGGCCCAGGCTGGGCCCCTGCAGTTCCCCAAAATAGCAGAACATATTGACAGAGCCACCTCACTGCATGTTCTTTCTTTTCCAGTTGTACATTGTTTCCTTTATGGTTTTGTTTTGTGTTATTGTTTTTTTTTAGGTTCTCTTTTAAACATGGAAAACGAGCATCTTCAAGAATTTAACCCCTTCTGAGCAGAAACGGCACTGATGAGAGCTCTGAGGAGCACGGGGAGTCAGTAGTTGGAAGAAGCAGCATCACTCCTGCTGTAGAGAAGAAATCTCATTAAAATTGTGTTGCATAATGTTCTTTCAGAATATATTTTACTTTGTTGTTTCAGAAATTGTTTAAGATGGACACTTTTTGTATTTCTTAGATTCCAGACAGACTTTACTCACCTCTGGAGAATAAACATTGATAAAAAAGGTGATTTTTATTCTTACTAAAAGAGCCTGTGATGACCTGTGCTACTACTTTTTGATCCCATCCACCCATCAAAATGCTCAGCCCAAAAGATTATACAAGATGATGGTATTTAAGAGATACATACCATTCCCAAGTGCCTTCACAGAGGAGCACAGGGAAGGAAGAACTCATTCAGATTGCAGTCCCCACCGCTCTTATGCTGACAGTAATTAATTTAAATGGAACTGCTTGAAGAAAAGCTCCAGCTTGCCATCTTGTTCTGTGTCTGGCTTTTCACAAGGTGGGTGATAGCTGGGCAGCAGCAGGCAGAAGCCTGTCACGCCTCACCAAAGATGCAGCTGGGCTGTGCCACCAGTGCTGTGGTGTGCTCTGCCCACATGAAGGGCTGACATCTTTTCAGAGGTGCAGACTTGCTCAAACTGGAACAGATGGACCAAATGTCTCATTTCTGACAGCCAAAGTTACATTTTTCAAACTTCTGTTCTTTCAAGCAGCTGTCACAAGCTGTGCATTAGCCCAGGTAATGAGATTTATCATTAGTGGAAGCATATAGGGCAAACAGGAGTAGGGAAAACTTTGAAAGATACCAATTAGGTTCCACATTGAGAAAAGCAGAATTTCCAGTCTGTACAGACATAAAAGGAGCAGTGACAGGTATCAAACTATGATCTTACTCCCTTCAGAAGTAAAAGCAGGCTCTGAAATCCTTTGATTCCCTCTCATATACTAGCAGTATATTAAAAAAAAAATATATAGGACACTTCACAAATCTGCTCAGATGCACAACATGATACAGCTTTGCAGAAGGTAGACCTGCAGTCTCCTTTCAAAGGGAATTTGTTAACAACTGTACATCAGCAAGGCAACAAAACAGTGCCCGACCCAAGCAAGTTTGTTTAGCCAGGGCACAGAACTGCTAAACAGCCATAAGCCTCAGCCATGTCCCTGCAATGTATTTTCCTCAAGCCTGGTAGCAGGGAAGGAAGTTACTGCATTTCCTTAGCAGAGGCTTTGTGATTAGAGAGAAAAACCACCCAGCCATTGTGCATCAGCAAGAGTCAGGTTACCCCCTGTGCTGGAGGGAGATGTTTATGTGTGCTCTGAACTCCATCCACTGCTGTGGTTTCTCCAGGGATGGATTTTCCAATCTTAAAAAAAAAAAAAAAAAGGAGGAAAGTTATGCCCCAGAAAACACTAATCACTCTCCTAAGCCTTAATGAAACAACTTCAGGTAATAAACTGCACAGATTCAACAGTGCTGTGTAAAAGTCACAGCCTGCAATGGCAGCATGAAGCCCAACATAGCCCTAGGCTACTCTCTGCAGGTAGTAAGAGACAATAATGAAAACGGCAATTATTCTTTTTGTTTTACTGTGTCTGATGGTCTTTATTAAAACAGCAGGAGTTCACCAGTTAAAGCAGACAGGAGAGCACCTCACTTGTGCTAGTCTTTTTCTGGAGCCACCCCAGTTGCATCCACTCAGGTGCCAAGGGAGCTGCAAAGCTTCTCTCAAAAGGGAAGCAACTGCCTTGTCTGTGGCCAGTGTCCTGACAGAGCAACCCCAGGATCTGTGGCAAAGCCACCAAGCCTGACAAGAACAGCTCAGCTCCCAAACCAAGGGCTTCTTTCCCTGCAAAGTGCCTAACACCTTGTCAGAAGATGAAACCTTCCTGTAAGGCATAGGGATAAAATCCAAATGGCAGGTTTCTATGAAAAGTATTTTGATGTTGTATGTGTAATATATGTATGACATCAATTCCTAGAAAAATAAAGGCTACATACTCAGTGCAACATCAGCTTTATTACCATCTTCCAATGCAGTGCTACTTGATTACCAGCTAAGCATTTCACAGAATCACAAGGCTGGAAAAGACCTTTAAGATCAAGTCCAACCGTTGCTGTCCTATGCTAAACCATATCCCATCTCCCTGTCTGTTAAACACATCCAGGGTCTGTGATACAGCCGCCCCCCGGGCAGCCTGTTCCATGTCTCCACAACTCTTTCCGTAAAGAGCTTTTCCCTAACATCTGATCTGACCCTGCCCTGGCACAGCCTGAGGCCGTTTCCCCTTGTCCTATCTCCTGTCACCTGGCTGAAGAGACCACCACCCACCTCTCTGCACCCTCCCTTCAGGTAGTTGTAGGTGGTGATAAGGTCTCCCCTCAGCCTCCTCTTCTCCAGGCTGAACCCCCCCAGCCGCTCCCCAGAGGATTTGCCCTCCAGCCCCTGCCCCAGCCTGGTTGCCCTTCTCTGGACTCACTCTAGAGCCTCAATGTCCTTCTCATGGTGCACAGGCCCAGAACTGGACCCAGCACTCGAGGTGCAGCCTCAGCAATGCCAAGTGCAGGGGCACAATCACCTCCTCAGACCTACTGGCCACAAGCCAGGATGCCATTGGCCTTCCTGGCCACCTGGGCACACTGCTGACTCATATTCAGTCTGCAGTCAACCAACACCCCCAGGTCCTTCTCTGCCTGACAGCTCTCCAGCCAGTCTCCCCCAAGCCTGTAGCACTGTGTGCGGTTATATCCCATGTGCAGGACTCCACACTTGGCATTGTTAGACCTCATCCCATTGGTCTCAGAGAAGACAAATTTCTTTTTATGTAGAACAGGAAGACATCTTCCCCCTTCGTTGTTTACAAAAATGATGCTGAAGAACTGAATTTAAGCTATTTGACTTGATAGAGAACAACCAAATGTTTAAATAGAAAAACCAACAAGAAGTCAAAATTGGAGTAAAATGCTTAAGGGAAGTGCTCCAAACAGGGTACTGTATGCAGCTGTAGTCTCTGTTGCTGAGACCAAAGAAAAATCAGTGCCAACTCAAAGTCATCCAGCAAATCTTACCTGTAATTCAGTGCCTGTAAGGCAACAGGTCTCCACTAACTCCTCAGAAATGGTGAGAACACACAGGCAGTCTCTGAGGAGCTTGCCTTGTGTTAAGTGGTAAATAATATAAAGCATTTAACGACTAATGATTTTCACAGCTTTCTTTCAAAATGCTAATGAACTGCAATGGAGACAGGTACAATAGCAGCCACTTCAATAATAAATATACTCTTTATTTTACAGAGACATTGTCTTCAAGTTTTTAATTTAAAAAATACATCACTAAGCCACCTCTCTTGCTGCTGGAGCTTACAACCAGGATGTTGTTGCTATCTGACCTATCACATAGGCAAGCATCTAAGATTGTCCTAGAGGGCATGAGCTGGAACAGCAGCAGCCTTCAAGACACAGGAACAGAAGACATTAGCAGAGCCACAGATCCCTTGCCGACATCTTCCAGCAGCAAGCGTGGCTGATGGCTCACAGCCATTTTCATCTACACACATGCCAAGCCTGCCTTGGCAAAAATTCCAACTGGTAAGAATTCATCTTTAACATAAAGGACCTGCATTGTATTGCCTGCCTATATCACAGATTTGGTTCCCCAACAGTAACGTTACAAACATCCGCACGATGCCAAGTGCTCGACTCCCATTGAAGACAGTGGGACCAGACCATGCTGGACAGACCTACAGGACCAGGCAATAAGGAATCTACTTTCTTCACTGCATGAACTCCATCATTACAGTTTGAAGCTGCATATGAAGATGACTCCTATTTTTGGAACCGCTATGCTTACTTCAAGCATTCACAGTAAATAAATAGCTTCTGATGTGGCTAATTAGCATAGGAAGGTAATAAAAAAAGGTTTTGGAGAGAGCTTTTTCTTTAAAATCCTCTGGGAGACACCTCCAGGAATCAGCCATCAACTACAAAAAGGTACCATCTTAAATTTTAGAAAATAATGTTCAAACACTGATTCTCACTGTGAAATTCTATCTTCACATTTCCAATCAGTTTAATCAAACCCAGTCTATCAAAATCCATCCTCTCTTGGCTTGGAGTAATTTCTCTGAAGAAGGCAGCCAATTTGACCATCCATATCCCTCAGCACCAGTGCATTTAAAGTTCATTCCCAACATGAGATATGACACTGGAAAAACTGGTTCCCTATGACAAATTATTATTTGAGAACAATAGTAGCATCCACCTCAGAGAAGCCTGTCAGAACTGGGTTGTAAAAAGCAGTCAAGCCATTGGATGTGCAAGTCAGAGTACAGAAGTACATGTGCTGTCATAAAGCTAATGCCAAGTTCATCGCCCCACAAAGTGGAACATGAGATTTCATTGCAAAAGCAGAAGCACAACCCAAGTGATTAAGTTTCTGTGCAAGTCTTTGACTGCATGCTCAAGTGGCACTGGTCACTATGTATTCAAATTTTAGGGACGGTTTCCTTTTAAGATATAAAAAAAATGTGTTCGCAATCTAGGATCAATTATTCAAGCCTGCCTGGAAAATTGTAATAGGTATTTAAATATTGCAAAGCAAAAGGGTAGTTTTTAAGGAGCTCAGAACACCATAAGCAGTCCACTAAGAAAGCTGTGGGAAGCAAGGACATGGAAAAAAACATAATCCACTGACTCGTTGTGGAGCACTCAGTCCAAAAAAAAAGCCTCCAAAGAAAGAAGATGAATTAGTGTTTCAGCCATGGATGAGCTTCAATGGAAGCTTTGCTTCTGTCTCCATAGTCGTACAACAGTTCTTCACCTGCTTTAATGTCTCTGGAAGCTATCAGTATGAGATGAGGCACACCATCAATGTCATGAAGTTTTGTTTGACAATTGCCACATTTGCTGTGATTAATCAGTCTTCCCAAACGATTAGTTTCTTTTGTAGCATCAACACTGAAAGAAGAAGAGCAGAATGTAGGATTGCTGCACATCACGCGGTCACGTTTGTGGACAAAAACCAAAGTGTGCAAGTTAGCTACAGAATGAGGAATCCACACAAGGCTTGAAAAATGAAGGGAAAACATGACATTACAGAGAGCAGTCATATAATTAAACAGAAGGCACACAGTATTGTGAGGTAGGTATGCTAAAGCAATTCCAGGAGATGGAAGTTGGCACAAACCCCAGAAAGCACACAACTTTGGACTATGTTTCTGAGCTGCTTGTTTCTAAGCAGCTCCCACCTGCTCATGAGGAACAGAGGAATCCAGATGCAGAAAAACACCAGGAAGGTTTGATAGCTTAAATACATTCAAGAAAGGTGTGTCTGAAGTAGTATCCACTGGGTAAGCCAGCAAGAGTCTCTATTCACACATAAGGCTGAGAACAGATAAATACTACATTCCTGGATACTAAAGGTCCAGTGCCGCTCATCAGACAAAGAATTGTTACGGCAGCTATCATTACAGCATCTAGACTGCAAGTCAGACAACTAGAATATAGAGTGCTTCTAGGTAATTAATATACAGATTAAGCAACCCACACTTTGGCATCCAGTTAAATCAGCCAAGAAGGGAATAATGCAGTTTGAGTAGTTGTTTTGAGGCAACCAGAGTTTGCAGCAAATGCAACAGCAAGTAAGGTGACAAAGCATCCATGTGAGTGTCAGGTCCTAGAGAAAGGAGACACAAAGGCAGCTGAAGGGAATGTTTCTCTTCCAGGGTTTCTCCATATTGCTTCTCAAACAAAACCCTCGCAACTCAGGAAAAGCCATGGAATTTTACTGGAGAATAAATTTTGGCAGAAGCCCACAGCAGAACTAGAAGCCTCACCCAAGCAGATACACCTCTCCATTGAGCTTGTGCTATACTTCAGAGAACAGGTCTTTGAATCACCTACCTCTGCTTTCAGCCTAGAGGAGTAAGATGCTCTTGGAGCACAAAAGAACACTCAAAAAAAAAAAAAAAGACTTCCTAATTCACTGTTCCCATTACTTTGTTTTTTCATGAAAACAAGAAAAGACTTAGCAGGATTCAAACCCTGTATCACTTAACTATCACACTTCGGGCAAGAGATGCTTACCAGTACGTTTTGCTGAGGTACTGAAAATAGTACATATAGCAGCCTGTGGATGGATCTTGAGCATACACAGCTTCTCGCTTTTTAGCATCAGTGATCTCTATGAGATCCCCATGATATTCAACTACAAATTCTCCTCGATTAAAATGTTTAGTAGCAATTACTCCTCTCCCTTTACCATCGATGTAATCAATCTGTTGAGTTAAAAGAGAAAAGTCAGCTGGGAAATTAGAAGGTATTTGTGTGATTGCTAATATCCTGTTTACTAGGAAATAAGCACAAGTCAGATTTGGTATTAAAACTGCTACAGCAGAGATTTGTGCTCATTGCAAAGCTGTAGAAGCACAACACACAGCATTGTGGAAGAAATACAGGATCAATCTGGGACATACAGAGTTAAAATATTTTGTATAAAAATATCTGATAATCAGACAACTAAGAATTACTTTAACTTTTTCTCTACATGTGTTTATCTGGTTTTTCTTTTAACTACTTATCAGGTGAGGCATTAAACTTTTCCATTTCAGGTGCGCCATCACCTTTAGCATGCAGAAGTTAAAATTTAAGAGGAACAGAAAAAACAATCACAGAAATCACATTTATCACTCAATATACTTTTTTATTCCTGCTGCCCTCTATAAATCAGATAACTAGAAAGTCCTAAAACTTTCATAGATGTGACAGTGTTAACTGCAGGCTGATGCTTGTCAAGAATCTCAGATCTTCTACACTTCTAGGAGCCGTTTCTGCTTTACATTCTAAAAAAGGGTAATCAGAGTAAAGCACTTGGTCCCAGTAACTAGTATTTGCTAACAGTGAGAGGGAACCCAGTACAACTCATTATCCCAAGTGCCCTAATGAAGGCTCAAAGACTGGCTGTTAACAGACAGAGAACTTTTTAATCAGACAGTAAATATGGGTTACTTTTAAAGCATATGACAATTAAGATGTTGTATTTAACCCAAGAAAGCAGATACTAAAAGGGAGAAAGCGCATTTTGCATAAAGGCAATAAAGCACCCTCAGTATTCATGACTGAGGCTGCAGATACATACTCTTCAGAGCCAAATATTGCCCTTCCAAACAGAGGACAGTGTGGCCCAGTTTTGCTGCACTTTCATCTTACTACTGAGGAACTGCAGTAGTTCCAAGACAGAGTTCTGCTACTTTCTGCTTAAAGAGATTAACAGCAAGACATTGTATAAACAGCACATGGATACTCAGTTCGGCATTGCAATTACCTTCATTCCTTCTTCTTTCCCACTTGTAATTAGCTCATCTATTTTCCTCCTCTCCTCAATCTGCAGAGGAACAAACAAAAACCACAGTATTGTTAATGGTTCTTGTTGCTTACTCTACAGCTAGAGAGACTCCTTTTTCCATACAACTTCTAGCAAAACTGACCAGTAGAGACAGATTTCTGCCCCTAAAAATATAAAAGGAGATAGATTTTGTCCTAGAAGAAATGGATCAGCATTTCCAAAGTTAAAGAATATTCTTAAAAATGCTTCCAGTACACAATGCTATTTGTACTTGGCCAATGGAAATCACTTACAGGTAGTTATACACTTCCTCAAACGTGCAATTAACTGGCAACACTATAAGTAACATTATTTTTAAGAAGAAACATTACCTCCAATTCAGATTTGCTCTTCCTGGAACTTCTTCTAACTGGGTAATAATCTGTGACTTTTCGATTTGGTGCTCTTCCTTGTGTTCTGAGGGATAAAAACAAGTAGAGAACACGTTTCAGACTATTGTGAGGTTACATTTCTAGGATGGTATCTGCAAGAAATTTATTTCAGCTCAGTATGTTGAAAGGTGATCAATATGAATCAGTGTTTCTTATCATTACTCTTCAAGGCAAAAGCTACATCCTCTTTTCTTCCCCATGCTCTTTAATGAGAAAAAAGAGATGACATTGGAAGCCACCTGAAGGTCACATAACAAGTCTGAAGCCCTCTATGTGCCTTGCCAGAAGGCACTCTAAAATTTAGGTCATGAAAACTGCTTGGCAAGGAATTCATTAATGTTAGGTCACATTACTCTGATATCATGAGAAGCTCAGCCAGGAAGCCTCCAACTGTAATTAATCTAATGTTCAGTTTCTGACAAGATACATTCCCATTTGTTCACAGGAAAGTAGGTCTTATGGCTCATTAATTTCTTTTTCTATAGGTGATCACCAAGTATTTCACAGGAGATAAAAACACACTGGCTTTGAAGAAAAACAAAACGGTCTCCCTTGCTTAAAAAAGACAATTAAAAGAGTAATATTAGTTACAGGTCAGACTGTAGTTCCTGAAGGAAAAACACAGATCAAAGCTTCCTGTTGCAAAAGAACACAGAATAAAAGCTTTCATAATTCCAGATGTCACTTACTTTTTCCTTGGTCCACGTTTTGCTTTAACCATCTTTTTCTGAGCTGGCTTTGCATTGGCCTCATCAGCACAGTCTGAAGGCAGGAGCGTCTTCTGAGTTTCTACAGTTTCTTGGTTCTTATCAGTGGAGGGTACCAAATTATTGCACCCAACTTCTTTATCTTTCTGGTCGTCTGGTTTCATAGCACCTTCAATTATATTGCCACCATTCTTCTTTCCTGTTGACAGGAAAATAAAGTAAGGCTCTGAACTTAGAAGCATCTACATCAGAGTGCTTTAAATGAATTCCAATGGTTTCTAGTCCAAGTTTCTAGTTCTGTCAAACAGGAGAAAGCGGAAGGGAATGATACAATCTCCTACCCAGATAGGCTGTTACTCAACTTTTGACTAGTCATTGCTACAGTACACATAGCACAGAGGGAGAGGTGAGCAGGGAAGGGGTACAACAGAGCCCAAGGACTCTGTCATGTTAGATTTGCAAGTCAAGAGTTTTCCAAACCTGAACATGCAGCACCTTCAGTGCAATGTTTGAAACAACCAGTTTGCATCTGATGTACTAAATTATCAAACTGCCATAAGCTAATAAAGATCGTACACAAACAAGAGGAAGCTTCTCTGGAGCCCAAACTGCTGGGATCAGTAGCTCCAGACACCAGTACCAAGTGGTCAACACCACTCAGACAAAATCCACATGAGCAAAAGGGCTGGGATCCCACGCAAAGCCAGCATTTCCCTGGTTTCGCGCAGCGTACCTCGATACGACAACCACATCTCAGCCAGCTCATTTAGAGGTAGGCAAGCATGGCTTAAAGCTGAATACAGTTTTCATTTAAAGCAAATCACCAGGTTTAACAGTCCCATCTGCTGAGACAGATGCTCTTCTCTCACTGGAGAAATGAAGCACAGCCACAAGGCCACAGCAGCAGGACAAGCTAAAGCCATCTTCACTTTCTGATCAAAACTGGAGAGCTAAACTAGGAGCTATAGACTCTAAGTTTCCAGAAAACTTGACATTCCCTGTGTTGAGTAGGACTTAGCATCTATTTTCTAAAAGCGTTTGCATCAACATGTTTTGACAAATTACCAAGGTTATTAGGCTTACCTTTAAACATAAACTAGCTTTTTCCCCCCTCTCCTCTGTAGACTTATGGAACATTCCCATTCCTACTCACTACAATTAAGCATCTATGAAGCCTGGCACCCAGCAGCCACAATCTGTGCTCCTCCTACTCACTGCCTTTATCTCAGCTTGAAAATTTAAGAACCATTTCTTCTTCTACCAGTACCTCCACCTCATAACTGATGACTTTTAATTGTCTTTATATAAATCAGTATAAAGCAGTCAAATTTTAGAATAAGCCAGTTTTAAATAATAACACAGACCCTCCACCAAAAAATTAGATAACTGCTGACCTGAAGAAGCAGAGTAGAACTGCAGGGAGATTGGGCATATTCACAATGCAAGCAGTAGCTTTCTAGATCCAGAGAGACAGCACAAATATAGCCAGACAAAACCAAACAAAAAACAGCTCAGGAAGAAAAGTTACAGGTTTGCCAGACAATTTAAGTTTTGAAAATGATAAGCACATCCTCATCTTTGTAGTGTTCCAGTTTGCTGATAAGAGTTGTAGGACTGGGAAAGCAACTAGGCCAGGGGAGCTGCCTGGTCTTCTTGACTGTGCATTAACATTTTCAGGGGGAGCACATTTAATGAGGCAAGCAATCCAGAGACCAATCTTACCATCTCCTTTCCTGTAGGTTTCACTTAGTGTTTTCCCCTGACATTTCACCTCGTGATACATGACAGAGTTTTCTTCTTGAAGCGGAGAGCGAGCACCAGGAGTTTTGTTAGGATTCAGGTAGCTGTAGATTTTGGATTGACCGATAAACACATTCTCCTAAAATAGATGCCCACAAAAAACAATCGGTACATTGGAGATACCAGTTACTGTCAAGATGGTACACACAACACGCTGCAAAGACCAGGGCTGACAGCTGACCAGGCTAACACAAGCTACACTGCTTTAATGCATCATCCTTGTTGCTGTTGCTATTGCTACTAAGTGAAAACATAATGGTGGTAAGCACTCAGAGAGCTTCACTAACACAAGCTCTCAGTCCAAGACGACTTTCACATGAAGTATGGCAGGATAGGGTAGTCATAACTAACTCCACCTTCTACCCCACACTTCACGAGCTCCTCAGAAGGAAGACGGCCTCAAAGAACAGAAGCCAAAAAAAAGATGAATAACACAGCAAAAATTGCCCAAGCCTGGAACATACCTCTCATAGCCAGAGAGGTACAAGCTTACCCAAACGCTCTGATGAGGTGTCAAATGTTACTGCAGCAAATTATATGCTCTACTGAGCAACACAGAAGGCAGGAATTAGTTTTGCACAATCTACCTTGAGTGACACTTCTCAGTGAAGTCAGGGAGATAAAATGCAGAAAGACATCACACTGTTAATTTCACAAAACACCTTTTACAAGTTGTTCATAGCTGAAGAAACATTAAAGAGTCTACACAAAGCACTTAGGCCCATCAAGGAAAATGGTAAAAAACCCCTGTCATCATCAAACACCACAGAGATGTTGATATGTTGGCTCGGGCTCCAAGAACATCAGTGGCAAGCAGTATCAAATTTAGCAGAGTTTAGTGGAGTCGTGTCACCTTTGCTTTTACCGTGTCCTGCCACCTCGCCAAGTCTGACTACGCAGCGTATGTAGGGCACAGAGATTTCCACTGTGAAATCTCAGGGTCTGGAAAAGCAGATGCAGCTTGGCCAGATTGAGTTTGTCTTGGCTATAGTTTGACTCAACTAAAAGCAGTTTTCAGACATTGCAAGCCAGTTAAAACAACAAAAACACGCATTCATTTTTGTTTCAGAAAAACACATGAAGGCTCCCAATAGTTTAAAAAATAGCTGACTGAGCAAATATTCTGTATTTGTAGTCACACAAACAGTAAAAAAAGTAAACAAAGCACACAATAAAACACATAGTATAATTTTAATAATTAACATAATCATGAGTAACAAACAATGCGTACATATTTCACACACAAAATAAGACCAGTTAAAGGCTCAAACCTTAGTCCACAAATAAACTTTACTAAAGATAAAGAATACGGTAGAACAGCCTGATAAAGAGCAAATCAGTTAAGACACTCCCCGACCCCCAACATTTCTGAAAGGCCTGTGAAAGACAAGGCCTGCTTGTTTAAGAAAATCCAGGACTTTCAAGGATGAAATACTATGAAAATGCTCCAGTCTAACAAATGCAATCAGTGAGCCCTGAGCTGCATAGTTCTCAAGACTGAGTGAAGAGTTTAAATACGGGCATTTCCGGAGAAAGCCAGAAGCAGCAAACTGCAGCAGTCCACCTGCCAGCAGAGCCTTCTGGCTTTCAGTACAACATTTACAGAAAACAAACGACTATTTTTCCAGCTTAATTTCCTCCCAGCTCATTCCCAGCTCCCTGCCTGCTGCACTCTTGCCGCTACTGAGACGTGGCTAGCACGTCTTTGTCTGTGCCAGGTTTGAGACCCTTGAGACCAGAGCTTCTCAGCACAGCAGAGCATGTGAAGGGTTGCTGACGAGCCTCTGGGGTTTGATTCAGTAGCCACAATTATTTCTGGAAAGTGACTAGCGATCTCCAGCCAATTACTTCTAACAAAACTACAAGACGGCAAAGATAACACGGAGGGATTGCCGAACCTCGGGCCTGACTGCTGACAGCCCCGGCAGCGCCCCACACTTGCGGGACAGCTGCGACAGGGCACGGGGAAACACGGAAGGAGCCTGATTCCACTTAAAGCGAGCCGATTTCTGAACGATTCGAAGAGCCCCAGAAGCCAGACGCCCGGGGCCACGCAGCTCCCCTGCGCAGCCCGCACACTGGCTCGCTCACACCGTGGGGGAAAGCTGAGGGCACAGCAGACCCCAGGAGCCGGCCCCCCCCCCCCCCCCCGCC
>VZTU01000807.1:95254-139517 GCA_013400835.1 Zapornia atra
TGTTAAGGTTTGAAATGGTGCCGCTCTGGTGAAACGAGGGAGGGAGGGTGGGGGGGAATTGATTTATGGTGCTTGAGTGGCTCCGGAGGCTGCCGTGAGGCTCAACCCTTTCGCCCTTCTCCGGGATCCTAACGCTATTTGGGGGATCTTTAAAGAGGTGAAGGTCTGAAAACAAAAAGTCGCGCATGGGACACAATTACGCAGCCAATTCTGGCCCAACCCGGAAGTTTATGTCGGGAACACGTGTTGGCGGGGAAGGTGGCGAGGCTGGGGGCCGGAGACCCTCCCGCCGCCTCCCGCGGGGCTGGCCCGCCCGGCCGAGCCTTCCCGGGGCCCTGCAGCTCCCGGGGAACGAGCGGTGGGGCTGAACGCCGCAGCGACAGACCCGGCCTCATAGTCCAGTGACTCTTAACGAGCACACCTCAAACAGAGGTTGCTAGGGTGAGTAACTGTTTAACATAAAAATGCCCTTACACCGAAGGGGAAGAGGCCTTGTGGGCTTTTTCTTCTTTCTTTTTTTTTTTTTTTCCGGTTGCTTCATTACTACTTTCAGCTGATCAGCTTCCAGGCGCTGTTTGAAGGCTACAAATTAGAGCTCTTGTACTTTCTTCCAGGTATTCCTAGGCTAGGTTTAGATGTTTCAGATGTTCAGTAGCTGTTAAAAATGAGACCAGTGCCTTGAATGCTTAAAACAATGTTGAATTGGTGTATTAGCTTTAGACTGTGTCATTTGTTCATGCTAATAATTTGGTTTACTTGCTCTAGAATTAACTTGGTGATAGATTGTTTGGCTTTTGAATATATAAGTTGTGTCTGAATCAAAATTATTTCAATGCATACATGGATGTTTTGCAAGCTTCCCCCCTCAAATTGAGAAACTATAGTTGATGATGTAAAGCTAAGAACAACTTACTATGGCAGAGACAGTGTAACAGCATGCTATTTGGATTGTTTTTTCTATGTCTTCGTTGCTGGCATACTATGTTATATTTAAATGCCATTTTAGTCTTTTAAAATAAAACGTGGGCAGTTTATCCTGTTGTCCAGATAGGTTCTGTGGTGTCAAAACCAGCTGATAGCTACTCCAAAAGCTATTGAAGTAGGCAGCAGATACGGTTAATGCCTTTCTTGTGCCTTGAGATACACCTAGAACTCCTAGGCCAAAAGTGAGGCGGGGTTCTAGTGCTTGCATACTGCCCTTATCTCTTACTGGTTTTCACTTCTTAAAACACTTTCACTATGTGGAATTATCACCTCCAACTACTTAGTCTGAAAGCTGATTTTCTCATCTCATTGTTTGGTCTCTTAATGTGTTAAAAACTTTGGAATCCCCCAGTATTGTGAACTGCACCTCGTGTCCTTGCAAGCTTTGACTTTAGAGAGGTGACTAGTGCCTGAAAAATTAGCATGGCTTTTAATGGGATTGGAATGATTTTCACAAAAATCAAGAGAACTTTGTACATTTAAATGTAATGTTGATGAGTAGTCTCGAGGTTAGCATGTGTAAGAATGAGTGAGTTCAGTAATTAGTGTTTTACTCTTTGATTGGATAGTGACTTGAAAAGGGACAGAAAGGATTGGGTTGGTGGGTTTTTGGGGTTTTGGTCTTTTTTGTTGTTACCCAGGTTGCCTTCTGGATGAGCAGAACAAAATATCAAGAGAATCCTCTTGTGTGGGGTGGAGGGGGGAGTAGCAGCCCTTACACCTCTGTTGGAGAGGCTGCAGGTGACAGTGTGAAATTTCTAGGTTGGTAATGGCTCAGCAGTTCAGCCAACCAGAGGATTTGGTGGACATACCCATCTTTACTACCTAGGAATTTGTGGCGTGTTTTAAATTACTTCCAGTATAGTTCAGGTGACACATGTTCCTCGGAAAGCCAGTGGGGAAAAACCCTTCCAATAAAAGGAGAACAACTGCATTAGAGTCCCAGGCCAAGGATTAAAACCAAAGTTTGCTGGTTGGGTACTCCACCGAGGCCAGTTGTCTGAAGGCTTTGGAAATAGCTATGCCTAGTTGGCTGCGATACTTGGTTTGGGTTAAGTTCTGATATTATAGTTAATTATGATTTTTTTAAATAAGTACTTTAGGTATACGGTGTTACAATGTGTGACTCAAGAGACCTAAAAAATCAAAAGCCTCTTCACTGTTTAGGATTCTTAGGGGAAATGGAGAGCAGGTTGCTCGACATGTGTTTTAGAATGTCTGTCTTCTTTTTTTTTTTTTTTTTTTTGTTTTGCTTTTTTGTACCAAAGCTAAAATGGAGGGAGGGAGAGAGCCAGGTTGGCATGGATACATGACATAATATTAAACATGGCATTCTGGTTTTGTATCTTTAAATCAGGAATTATTTACATAATGTGCAGTAGTATCAAAACTGTCTTTTTATCAAAGTTGTAGGCCATATTCTTTGCCAGAAGAGAACCTTACAGAAATGTTTGATGTGTTTTCATAGCTCTTCTTGAAAATGCATCAGATCAAACTTTTTTCTTAATACAAAGAAAATAATTGAGGTATTACTAGTATTGAAATTTTACAAATTATTAAATTTTTAGTTTTATCTAGTAGGTTGATTCTTGCTTAGTGACATTGGGGAGCCTGACTAAACATAGACAACCTTATCTGCCAGATTTTGCATGCTCGAAGCAGTTCTTTGGTGAAACGCTCAAGGAACAGCTTGTAATATTCACAACTTTTTTATAAGTATTTTCTTTTGGAGATTTTAAAGATGTGGCGAACAGGTCCTTATATAGTATTGCCAAAGCCGAGCTGCAGAGCTTGATAAAGTCACTTTCACTTATGTTAACTAAGAAGCCTCCTACCTTGTAAGATTATGGAGCTGTTTCAGCTTGATAATGTTTTAGGCTTGGCTACTGTATGTAACAGGAATAAACTAAGCTATAGCAGTACAGCTTCTCACGTATCTTTTCTCATTTAATTTCTTTAATTAAAATGGGGGAGAGGGGAGGGAGTTAGAGGGTGTGGAGACGGTACCAGTAGTGCTTGGAAGTCTCACAAAGTCTAAAATTGGTGCTAAGTATTCACTAATTATTCTTTAAATGTAAAAATTCTAGAAGTTCAGAACTGCTTTTGTTCCAGTTTCAAACAATGCAGCTTTGTTCCTAGTGTAGAGAAACAAAATAAGTGAAACTAGTCAAAATTTCATTGCCCAAACTATCCGACAAACAATTGTTGTTGTTTTACTTGGCTTTTTTCTGGATTGCTAGCAACCTCTAATTTTTTAGACTGTTAAAAATGGGGTTAGCAGGAGAGAGGTGCAGCTGGGGGATCTGACGGTACTTACTGTGAGATTGTAGGAGTTGCTATGCTAGCCTTGGTCACTAGCAATCTAGTGAATACTCTGAAGTAAACACTTGATGTGTTGCTGCTACGAATGTGTTTTTTACAAACTCTATGAGCCTGTCTAAAGATGACCAAGCCATTGTGTTAAAAAGGTTAAAAATACAGAGTTTAGTGTCGGTGCAGATATGTTAACCTTGACTTGAAACAGGCTCGATAGGTGGTGGCACCATTTTAGGATGGCTGGGGAGGATGTGTGCTCGTGTGGCGTTGGTGTGTCTTTTCTGTAGCCTTGGTTTTGCTTTGAGTCTCAGTTTCATAGAAAGGCTTTTCCTTAATGCGTTACCGGAGTAGACTAGAAGTTATCTTGAATAACTTTTTTTGTCCTTTGAAGTAAACAGCCCCAAGCTTGTGGCTTCCCATGCCTCTCTTCAGTGGAGCTACTTATCTCTCAACCAAGTTTTAGTCATACCTTCTTAGAGAGATAGCATGATCAAAACTACACTCAGACTAAATAATGACATAACTGAGGGTTTTTTTTTCCCCTTTCTGCATTTAGATATTTTTGTTCATTTGTCCATGTTGAGCACAGGTGTCATGCTATGTAGAAGAGTTCTCATGCCTCTCACAAAATGACACAGTAAAGTTCTGGCTGTGAAGTGTTTCGGAGCTGCTGGTTTGAGGGGGCACCCCATGTTAATTCCCCTTCTGTAGAGAAATTCACCTTCAGTGGCTGCTCTGAAGTTCCTAACAACAAAAGTACTGATAAGCTAAAAGTTCATCTGCAGACTTAATCTTTCTCTTCTCACCAGCATGCAGTGCTCTAAGCTTCTAAACTGAGATACGGTGATTGTTGTTAGTGTTCTGGTCTGAAAATTAAGGATTTATTCTACCCAATAAATACATCCCTGTAGTCATTGTTTTTGAGGTGGAGGGTTTAATCCTTTGAAAGGTAAAGCTAACAGTCTGTTCTTACTCGTTTTTCTTGACCCATTCAGGATTCTAGGAGACAGACTGGTGGGAGGTGACATCCATGTTAAATCTGGTAGATGTCTTAATATTTTTTGATGCCTTCTGTACCTGATAACTACAAACCGGGCCTGTTTACTTAATCACCTCAAATGTCTTTTTAAAAGTCTAGTTCTGACATGGCAAGTGGTGCTTAACGGGATTGTGTGAGGTCAGTAGCAGTCCCACCAATTACTGTTTGTTTCTTTGGTATTCTTTGGGTAGTACAGACTTTAATTTAAAGCAGATCTTCCCTTTGTCCCCTACATCCCTTACTTCAGTTGTGGTGCTACCAGCTCAGTCTTAGTCCACTAAAAGAAGGTTTCTCCTTACTGTTGGACAGACTAAAACTAGGAGGAATAAGAATTAAGGGCCTGAGGCTTAACTTATTACAAGAATTACCTGTTCTGGCTAATGTGTGGGACCAGCCAGCTGGATGGGGCTTAGCCATACGTGTAGAGCAGAAAGCAAGTGGATGCTGTTTTGGGTGTCTGCGAATGAGCATATCTAAAATGCCAATAAATACTTTGTCATCTACTTTAGAGTAAATGCTTTGGGTTTGATATTTTGTTACCAATGGGGCGTGTGCAGAAACTAAGTGAAAGTAATTGCTACTTAGGTTGTACCTTTAACTTGAGCTATTGTTTGTACATTTTATCACCTAATTTTTGTTGTAGGACTAGGGCAAATGGTCTTCCGCCTTCAGGAAGAAGCAAAACCGCTTTATTTTCCCTCTTCATCTTAAAACATGGAGTATTTGGGTGTTTTAATAATTTTTTTACACTGTCTAGAATAGCTTTTAGAAATTAATTTTACTTGTCCTACACATAAAGGAGTCTGTGACCCGATGTTAGTGTCCTATTTAATATGTAGTTAACATACTGTAAGAGTGGAACACGTGTTCTTTCCACTATGCAACCCAAAATTTCTCCAATGAATGAATTACTACCTAATGTAACAGCAAGCAAGAAATAAAAGCCTTCCTTATAAGCTTTTTATCGCAAACTTGTTGTTACAAGATAAACTAAATGAGTTTTAATTGTGCTTCCCTCGAACAGTGTGCTTCACTGACAAAGACTTATGATTAGCATAATACAGTCTCATCACTTCTGCCCCTTGGTATTTCTTGCAATGCTTAAAAATGTAGTGTGATGAAGACTGGAAAAGGGATCTATTTTCTTTTTAACTTTATGGGTATGGTAGTATTTTGTGTAGTAAACTGTTGGATTCTTCCTTCTTCTAAATCTTTTGGGTATATTGAAAAGATTTAAAAGTAAAAGGGTGGGGGGAGGGTGCCTAAAAATGAACAGAAGAACCAGAGCAAATCTAAAAGTGAAACTGTATGCAAGAGACTGCCTCGTGTGTGCCCTTAAATCCAGGAAAGGGAGCTCTAAATGTGACAGTGTGCACACAGAATAAAACTAAACGTAACTTGTATTATTACTTCTTTTGTCTCTTTAGAGATGGTGGAGCCAGGACAAGATCTGTTGCTTGCTGCTTTGAGTGAGAGTGGAATCAGTCCAAATGATCTGTTTGATATTGACTCGCCGGACGTGGTTCTTGCAAATCCAGCACCAACTCCAGCTGTTCAGCAGGTTAAAACAAGAACGTGGTCGTTTGCTGGGGGATGTGTACTTGATATATTGTGGAGGGGGAGTGGTGTCTGAGCAAGTGGTTAAAGAATGTGGAGTTTTCATTTCATCAGTTTCTTCTTTCATAGCACAAGAGATTAGAAAATTACTTGCTAATTAATTTTAAACTTTTATACAAAGAAGTAATATAAAGTACACTATTTAGGCCAGTATAAACATAAATGTACTTCTGGACATTAAATGGGGGTGTACTGTCATGTGTCTATGGAGGACTCTAATCTAGCTGCTTTATATTACTATGGAATGTGCAAAAAGTGTGATATAATACGAAATTTAAGCCCCATGACAGCATTCAAGAATGTAACCATTTCAGACGTAGCCTGGGAAGGGTAGCATGTTGAACAGTGACATGACAGAGCTAATCATATTTTTACCACAGTTAACAAGGTGTTGTTTGTTGTATCTTTGACTATGACATCAACCACTTGATGATCTTTATTTTCAGTGAAACCTCTGCTAATAAGCACAGTTAAGGACTTCCCTATTAACTTCCATTTTGTGGGTGGGTATTTAGTCACAAAGTGTTTTCCCTGCTAATGTGTTTCCTTGTGCTTGCTTTCTTTTCTCTGCAGTCAGTGCCACTTAGTGCGTTAGAACTTGGCTTGGAGACTGAGGCTACAGCTGCTGTGAAACAAGAACCAGAGACTGTCTCAACTCCAGCCTTATTAAATGTTCGGGTAAGAACTGGTACTTCAGGATTTTGCATGTGTGGTGGGTTCACCTTGGCTGGATACCAGGTGCCCACTAAGCTGCTCAGTCCCTCTCCTTCCTCATCAGGACAGGGAGGAAAAATAAAGACAAATGGCTCACGGGTGGAGATAAGGAAAGGGAGATCAACAGTTACAGTCATAGGCAAAACAGACTCAACTTGGGGAAATAAATTTCTTGCTAGTTAACAATGAATTTAGATTTCTTATTTCTTGTTAAAATACCTTCCCCTATCCCTCCCTTCTTCCTGGGCTCAGCTTCATTGCTGGCATCATCGCATGTTGTCTCTGCTGTTCCTTTTTCCTCACACTCTTCCCCAGTTCCAGCAGCTCCTTCATAAACTTTTCCAACATGGGTCTTTTCCTGCAGGCTGTGGTTTTACATGAACTGCTCCAGTGTGGGCACCTCTCTGCAGGGTCACGGTGTCCTTCAGATGTGCACCTGCTCTGGCATGGGGTCCTCCATGGGCCGCAGGTCTAATTCACTGTGGACCTCCACAGGCTGCAGAGGAATCTCTGCTCTGGGACCTGGAGCACCTCCCCCTGCTCCTTCAATGACCTTGGTGTCTACAGTTGTTTCTTGTACATATTCTCACTCTTATCTCCCAGTTGCTGATTGCACAGTGGTTTTTACGCCTTCTTAAATACCTCTATTACAGAGGTGCTACCAGCACTGCTGACTGGTTCAGCCTGGATCATCAGTGGTTCTGTCTTGTAGCTGGGTGGAACTGGCTGTATCAGATGCAGTGGAAGCTCCAAACATCTCGCTCAAGCCACCCCCATAATGCTCCCCCCAACCCCAAACTATGTATCCCCTTTCCTCACTGCAGATAGTCCTGAGCACTATAGTTTGGTGGCTGCACCTGAAAGGTTTTTACTTTCTTTCACCTTAAAACTTAAAAATACTGTTCAAAGGTATGTGCATTAATACATCCTGATAAATAGACACTTCTTGCTTAGACTGTTGCACCACAAGATATTTAACGTTGTCAGCTTACATGAAGACATTTCTTATTACAAGAGTCTCTTAAACTGCTGACTCCTCTAGATAAAAGGCTAGTGAGGTCTGCTTTTCCTTCCCACTGTCTTCTAAAACTCTCCCTGGTTCTTTGTTGCTAGCAACCACCATCCACCACAACCTTTGTGCTGAATCAAATAAATCAGCTTCCAACTTTGGGGACTACAATAGTGATGACAAAAACAACACCTGTTACAACTACAAGGCAGACTATCACTGTAGCAAAAATCATTCAGACCAGCACAACTACTCGACCCTCGGTTGCAGCACCAGCAGTACGCAATGCCTTGACCACTACACCTTCAAAGGACCAGATTCAGCTGAAAGATCTGCTAAAGAATAATAGTCTTAATGAACTCATGAAATTGAAGCCACCTCCTAATATTGCCCAACCAGTAGCAACAGCAGCAAGTGAGTTTTCTTCTTTATTCCAAATTACAATATTTTAGACAAACAGTGGAATAATATAATGTGAAGCTCTTTGCACGTGTTGTATCTTTATTGATTAATAGAATATCAGTGTAAAATTAAATGGTCCAGAAAAGCCAATAAATTATATTCAAACTTTAATAGTGTTAGACTTTCAGGGTGAAGCAATACAAAACATGCTTTTAAAAAATTTAAGCTTTCAATTTACTACAAGGAATGAGAAAAATGACATTTCAGAGTGCAGCTGGCAAATTGGTAAAATTAAGTCATGGATATCACTGAAGTTGATTTAGCTATCTTCAGTCTGCATCAGTTTCTGTTCTACTGATACTTGCTGTGGAACTATGACAAATGAGTAGTATTCTTTTGGGGCATCTTCCAAACTATATTTGTAGTGTGTGCTAGTACTCCTATGATAGATTGTTTCTGTAAAGCATCTCCTGAGAACGAAGCCTCAGATGTATTGTGTTTAGAAACTTAAATCCTAAAAACGTTGTTTCCATTTTATTTCTTAAATACAGTGTGAACTTAAATGCTGCAAGTGGTTTGTTGTCACACTCCAAATTTTCCTTTTGTGATTCCTTTCATAATATTGTTTTATTTCTGATGTGTGGGCAGCTTGGATGGTCAGCTCAATATAAGGGAAAAGTTGCGTGTGTATATTTTTTTATTGTATTCTTTGGTATTCTGGTTAAGGTCACATGAGTTGAGCTAGAAAAAGCAGCAAGAGATTTTCTGAAAGGTATACAGGCTTTTTTCTGAGTTACTGTACTTTCATTGTCTCTGAAATAAGATTTACTGGCTTATGTAGGTGGAGTTGGAAGTAACCTGTTTTTTCGTGTGCAGAGAGAGTGCGCAATAAATGAAGCTGTCAGGACTGAAACAAAAAAGTGCCTCCTTGTTTTATGTTCTGTTATGGAGTAGTTGAAGAGTTGAAGTTGAGACACCCATCTGAAGTTGGGATGGGGGTAAAGGCATGAGGAAGAGCAGGGGAAGAAGGTTTTATAGGGCTGACTATCCCCTTTGTACTAAATGAAAACTCGCAGAAGCATGTAAGCAATAGGCAACATCAACACACAATAGCTGTTGTAGTGGCACAGTTGCAGAAAATAGTTGAATCTGTAGCTTATGTATTTAGAAAGGAGACATGCAACTTCTACAAGTGCATTTCTAATCTTACTTGCATGCTTCTCCATGCTTATAAAAAATAAATTGACAAATACTTGTAGAACATTCAAGGGCAGAGAGGCTCTGGGAAGGAAATACGATCTCTTATAATTCAGGCCATGGGAGTTCTAGATTGGAAAATATTAAAAAGTTAAATTATGCAGCCTCTGAGGGAAATTTTATTTGTGCAATTGTCTTAACTGTGTTTTGGAGACAGCCACGCTAAATTTATTACATGAATTGATCATCAACATGATGGAAGCTTGACAGCTGCTTTCACTGTTTTACACAGGGGTAGATGTAATTTTTTTTTTTCTCTCATTCTGTACTGAGTTCTATTGCCAGTTGCTTCCAAATGTGGATGAGGACAGGGAAGTTAATAAATCCTCTTCTTGAAGGAGGAGTCAAACAATTCAGTCTAAAGTCTTGACTTTTTGTTACACAGAAATAACTGTAGTTTTTCCTGAGGTTGTAAATGCCACCAGGCCAGGTAAGTTCCTATCTGTTGAAACCTTGGGCTTTATGATGTTCTTAAACTTCAAACACTCAGAAGGTGGAGTATTATGAATGTATAGATCTGATGAAGGTCCAAAGTATGTATTTTTAAAAAATATTGAAACTAAAGTACAGCTGTGTCAGATGTAGTGGTATTGCATGAGAAGTCAAGGAAGTTACCAGACTTAACTCCTTGCTCAGACTTGTCAATTTGGACAAAACTATTGTGTTTTGTGTCAGTATGCTACTGGATATTTAAACTTCTTTTCCAGCTCATTAATAGAGAAGGATGTTAATTTGAATCAAATGTTCGCAGGTAAATCCTCTAAATCACAGCTTTTCCTTTTGTAGCTGATCTAAGCAATGGTGCAGTGAAGAAGGAGGCTTCCACAAAAGAGGTAGCAAGAATATGGATAAATGATATTAAAATGAGGAGTTTCTCACCTACTATGGTAAGTAGTAGAGCTGGTTAATTTGCTAGATGAAGGTAAATTTTGCTGGCCACAGCCACCTGTGACTAGTTTCAGTAGTTACTCATGCATGCCTTTTGTGTGGTGGAATTACCGAGTGCATCTGTTTGTTCGAAAGGTTAGTTTCTCTACGAGGTGAATACTTGATCAGATGACTAAAACTAACAGCTGTGTAGACCACACTGCCTTTGTGGTAAATCACAATTTCAAGAAATTACTGTCCTTAACAGAACCTCACTGTGTGGACAGAGAAGGGTGTGCTCTAATTAAAGCTGATAAAACACAGAGCAAGTGATGTGCTTAATATGTTTTCTTTTACAGTATCCCTATTCATATAAGTAGCAAACAAGAAGCTAGAAGACTTCTATCTAGTATGGCTGACCTTCTGGGCTGTTTGAGACATATATTGAGTATCATTTAGTAGTCTGAATCTCATAAAAATACATGTGGTGCTGTGGAGTTTCAGCATAGAATCATGAAGGTTGGAAAAGACCTCCAAGATCTAGTCCAACCATCACCCTACCACCTATACTACTCACTAGCCCATGTCCCTAAGTATCTCATCCAACCTTTCCTTGAACACCCTGAAGGGATGGTGAGTCCGCTGCCTCCCTGGGCAACCTGTTCCAATGCCCAACCAGTCTTTCTGAGAAGAAATTTCCCCTAATTTCCAACCTGAACATTCTCTTGTGCAACTTGTAACCATTTCCTCTCCTATTGCTAGTTATCTGTGAGAAAAGGCTGACCCCCAGCTCACCACAACCTCCTTTCAGGTGGTTGAAGAGAGCAATAAGGTCTCCCCTGAGCTGCCTCGTCTCCAGACTCAACAGTCTCAGTTCCCTCAGCAGCTACTCATCAGGCTTGCATCTTCACAGATAGTTGGAAGTTTGAACAGCACTCCTCAGTGACTGGAGCACAGAAGGAATTTCAGATTTTTTTTTTGTATTAAACATTGAATTGTTAATTGTGAAAGACTTTGGATTTGTCATCTAGTGGATACTTTTAAAAATACTCATGTGTTTACATTGATCAAATTCACAGTAAAAAAAATGGCTGTCAGGCTTCACAGTACTGGATGGAACTGTGACTGTTCCCCAAAGTTGTGAAATTACATAATGAATGTGAAACTGCAGGAGACTTCAGGAGTACTTGAAAGTTAGGTTTTGACTTAACTAGCTGTTGTGGTTTAAAGGCAGTTTTCTTTAAGTCACAGTTTGGATTCAGAATGCTGTAGGAAGTACTGCTTTTTAAGTTCTGCTTATGTGAGTTTGGAGCACTTGAATCTCCTCACAAAGGAAAGTCCCTGACTTTGTGTGTGTCTGAAGGGTTGTTCTGTGGAAGAAATTACGCTTTTATTTGTAGCTTTCTCAGCTGCTTGCTGTGCTGCTTCATGTACTAAAACACTGAGGTGCAAGGTTGGTGCTTACTTCGTTTCTCCTGCTTGGAGTTATTAACAGTGTGCTGTTTGACTAATGCAGGTGTTTATCTATTGTAGAAAGTGCCAGCAGTAAAAGAGGAGGAAGAACCTGAGGAAGAAGATGAAGAAGAAATGGGCCACGCAGAAACCTATGCTGAGTACATGCCAATAAAATGTATGAGCTAAAGTTCTGTTATGTCAAGAGGCTGAAATGTTTTGAGAGTTAATTTTTTTATTTACTCTTCTGTGGTTACTAACACCAAAACCAAGATAGGTTACTACTGGGACCAAGTAAAAAGGACCTGAATTAGTGGTGGGTTTTTGTAGAAAATTCTCTTTTCTGTAGTGCCTAGTTCTGGAAGGCACACAGATTTATTTATTAGAGAAGGAATTCTTCAGTGTGTCTTTGAGAGTATTTCTTTCAGAAATGATTGATGAGCCAAGATCAGGGTTTATCTGTGCTAAAATGCTTTGTGGCTCAGCAGAGGAAGTTTTCTGAAGGGACTAAGTGGTCACTGCTACATGTAAAAATCTATTTTGAGTCCTTTAGTATGAAATTACCCTAAGCATGTTCTTCCTGTATTGCTTCTGACTGACTGTTAGACCTGTTTTGTTTTTTTCCAAACAGAGTGAGTCTTTAATTGCTATCTCCACTTATTTTTCCTCCTTTCTTCTCTTCACCCTAATCAGTGACAAAAAGCTGTTTTCCCACATACATTGCTGACCTGCTCTAAAAGCCAGGCAAAATATTTTGTGCAGAGTTTGTAGCTAAATGGTTAATTTTTATTGTTGCTGATGAGATCTGTCAGCAATTAAACCATGTCTGTTCTAAATCTTTCCTCCTCTCATACTGCTTAAAAACAACACTATATAAATAGTGAGAAGAATGTTGCTTTTGTGATTCTGGCATCTTGGGGCCGCCTCTGGCCTTTTGAGAAAGCAAGGTCCAGACCAGTTTTTCTCAAATAAGTCAAGGACACAAACATCTTCATTTTCTATGAACTGAACTTTATTTAATTTTATTTTAAAATGGGGAAAGGTGGTAAGAAGAGAAACAAATTCAGGATTGCAGTGATACAAATTCAGGTTAATGTATTCCTTTGTAGGTGATGCAGTGTTTAACACTTGAAATGCTGTTGAAATGAAACAGTATTTGAGTTCAGCTTTTGCAGTGGGAAACTGTAACTTGTTTTGGTAAATACAATCAGTGCTGCAGCAACAGAATTGTGTATTAAAGTTTCCATCTTCTCCCTTCCTTTTCAACTAGTAAAAATTGGTCTACGTCATCCTGACCCAGTAGTGGAAACCAGCTCGTTATCCAGCGTAACTCCTCCTGATGTGTGGTACCAGACATCAATATCAGAAGAAACAATTGATAGTGGCTGGTTGTCAGCTTTGCAACTCGAAGCAATCACTTATGCAGCCCAGGTATGCTAGGCATTAGTACAGCTTAAAAACTAGCATGGAATTTAAGAAAAGAAAGTACTACCTGACAAGCACAGCTATGTCAGTTTTGTAAGGAGATAAAATAGTAAGAGCTTAAAGGTTTGAGCTGCATGGGAAGGTGGCAGGTGAGCTTCAGCTCAGATAAATGTGAGGTAATACAAGTAGGGAAGCTTTGTCTAAACCACTTCCACGATACTGATCTCAAACTGTCTTAAAACTCAGGAAGCACATCTTAGTCATTACTTTTATTTCTCTGAAATAGCCTAATGGCTGCAGTAGCAGCAGGCTAAGAAAGCCAACACTGCTTGGCATCATTGGCAAGGGTGTAAAAAAACCAGACCAGGCTGTTACTTTGCTGCTATATTAAACTTCTGTGGGCCCACATCAGACAAGTGTGCAGGTCCCTGCGTGTCAGGGGGAAGGTAGTGAGAGGGCCACTGAAATGGTAACAGGAGGGAAGAGGCTGCCTCATGAAAAGAGATTAAGTCTGGGACACCTCAGGCTGGAGAGGAGAAAAATAAAGGGGGATGAAATCAAAGTTTACATAATCCAGAAAGCAGTGGAATCCCACAAAATAAGAACATGACAGAACATGGTGAAGCCTATAGGAGATTTGTTTAAAATAGAAGAATATGGCTTTACACAGGCAGTGAATATCTGGGTCTTGCTGCCACAAAAGGCTGTAGAGGTGCCTATCAGTGGGTTAAAAAAGAGCCGGCCTGATAGGCACTAAAAGGATTAGACAGAGATGTACAGCAATTTTACAGCTGTTCTAGGTGCTGAGGGAGGAAGGGGGAGAATGGATCACATAAAGCAGTTAAATGTGTGTGCTCTCCCTAGATAAAATCCCTTCTTCCTGCTGTCAGGAGGCTCTTGGCTGGGTGGGACCACGGGATATTTCTCACATTGGCTCGTTTCTGATGTTCCACCATGACATGTACCCATTCTCCAGAACAAACTCCCTTGTTCTTTCTCCTACAGCAACATGAAACATTCCTGCCTAATGGAGACAGAGCTGGCTTCTTGATAGGTGATGGTGCTGGTGTAGGCAAAGGAAGGACCATAGCTGGAATAATCTATGAAAATTACTTATTAGGCAGAAAAAGAGCAGTCTGGTAAGTATGTCAGGATTTGTTAGAGCAGATGTAGTGACTATAGTACTTCAGTGTAATCTGTCTTCCAGCAAATGTTCTAGCAACTGCTTTTTGAACTACTGTAACTTACAGAATACATGCTTTGTCTTATATCTCCAGGTTTAGCGTGTCAAATGATCTGAAATACGATGCTGAACGCGACTTGAGAGATATTGGAGCAAAAAACATACTGGTTCATTCATTAAACAAGGTGTGGAAACTTTTTACTGTGTACAGTTGAGGCAAAGCTTTAGGTACACTTGTGTGATGAGTTGTGCATGTTGACTGTTTTAAGAGCAAGAACGTATGGGTTTCAGTGATTTTGCTGTCCAGGTCTTGTCAGGCCTTAACCTTACAAAGAACCACACAGTGTAAGCATGTAAGTAGGCCCCTTGTAGTATTAGGATGTGATGTTCTTATAAAAAACATTACTCTTAAAGCCAGTATTGACACTACTAGTAGAATACTTTCTAGCAGTTAAAATACTCTTAAAACCTTGGACTTCATGGCACTTGAATTTTTCCCTTTATTGCCCAGCACATGTTTTATGTGTAATATGCTTTGTATGTCATCATTGAATAATAGATTTCCTCAGTTTATTAAAGCAGCAGTAGTGTGTGTAGTCATTTTTGGAGACCATTCCTCTGCTCAGGATTAGCCACTTACTTAAACTGTGAGGTGTGTTTCACTGGTTGAATTCACTGAATGTGAAGTTTGGTTTAAGTTAGTACTTTCAGCTTTGTGAAATACTAATTTTTAAAATACAGTAAAGTTTTGGAAGGTGTCATCATTTATGGTAGTAGCTGTGAATATGCTTGACCTATTGGCCCCAAGGAATGCCTTGAAACTAAAATCTTTATTGTATTTAAGGAAAGTACATGCTGAAAGAACATGGCTGTTAATTTTTCAAGGCCTCAGATACAGTCTTAAGTATCTATTTAAGACCCTGTGTAACTCCTTAACCGGGTTACTGTACACCAGCCTTGCTGTTGTTACAATGTGGCGTTACAGGTGGTTGAAGTGGTACACATCCCTTAATCGTATGGTAGGTGGGTTTGAGGGAAGGATCTCTTTTTGAATAGTTTGTCTAATTTCTTCTCTCTCATTGCAGTTCAAGTATGGGAAGATTTCTTCCAAACATAATGGAAGTGTGAAGAAAGGTGTCATCTTTGCTACCTATTCTTCTCTTATTGGTGAAAGTCAGTCTGGTGGTAAATACAAAACCAGATTAAAGCAGCTTCTTCACTGGTGTGGTGAAGACTTTGATGGAGTCGTATCCTTTATCTGGACTACAGTTGATTTGTAACCAAATTGCTATTGAAGCTTACGTAAGACAGTCCTGTGTCTTCATTTGCTGGGATTTTTAGGTGGTGTTCTTTATTCATAACACTAATCAGTTGTGTGGATGCTCTGACATCAGACTTTTACCAACTTTGTGCCCCATCTATTGCCATTGTATTGTTGCCACAACTTGGGTGGAGGAGTGAAGCTTCTGCTTTCTCTTATCACAGACACTCAAAAAACCCATTAAGAATTCACTGGAGAAAATTCCAGTGTAAACATGACCTTAAACAACATATTTTACTTTTGTGTATTAGCTGTGCTTTTAAAATACATACTAGGTATATCTTTTCCCAAAAGGTTTTAGCGAAAAATATGGCTAGTGCCTTTGAGTTTACAGTTTACTCTGCTGCCACCTATTGTAATCAGCAGATTTTCTTGTCTTCTGGTTTAGCTCCCCAGTCTAAAAATAAGTGTGATAAAGTTTTTCCTTAATTGTGGTTCAGATTGTATTTGATGAGTGTCATAAAGCTAAGAATCTGTGTCCTGTTGGTTCATCAAAACCAACAAAAACCGGTCTGGCTGTATTGGAACTTCAAAATAAACTTCCAAAAGCCAGGGTTGTTTATGCTAGTGCCACAGGTATGTTCTACTCTGGTTGAGTTAAATGTCTGCCTATGTGTTTTTACTGCCCACTGGTACGTGATGTGTTCTTCTCCTAGGTGCATCTGAGCCAAGAAATATGGCATACATGAACCGTCTTGGAATATGGGGTGAAGGGACTCCATTTAGGGAATTCAGCGACTTTATTCAAGCTGTTGAAAGGAGGTAATACTCTGAAGAGCTATAGCAGGAATCCATATGGTTGTGATTGACTGTGCTTTCCACTTCCTTTGTCTTCACTCACTTGGAGTCCTCTGCAAAGCAGAAGTGTAATTTATCTTATGTGGTGGAAAATGGGATGTTTTCCTTGCTCTCAGAAAATTCTGGGAGCTGTAGAAGCTTGCTGGGGAAAAGTAGCCCTCCTAACATGTGGGTGTTATGAAATAAAAATATTTTGCTGCTCATCATGAAAACACACTCTGTGTACTGGGTATGCTCAGTATAGTTGATGTCTCACTACATGCAGAAGCCCTCTAGTGTTTATGCATTCAGCATAGACAGTAACAGGAAGAAATCTTGTTCTGCTTTCTGGCACAAGAACCCTCTTCAGAAAAAATGTGTCATTGCTAGGTACTTTGTATTTCAGAACTTAAGAAGTAAACTAAATGTGAGTGGTCAGTAGGAAATGAGTGCTACATTCTTTGAGTGCTGTGTTCTTTGCTGGGCATCTTACTTTATTGTTGGATGGGGCCCTGGGCAGCCTTGTCTAGATCCAGGCCTGGAGGTTGGTGGCCCTGTCTGTGGCAGGGGGGTTGGATCTCTTGTAATCCTTGGGGTCCCTTCCAACCCAGACCAGTCTCTGGTTTTGCCTACTTAAAAAGACTTTTTGAACACTTCAGCATGCTGCAGTAGGGCTTAGTATGCATCTTCTTGCATACCATCTACATGATGCATCATTTTTCTAGACTGTACAAGTGTAGTCTCTACTTCATTACTGACTACGTATCAAATGAGCAGTAATGAAATTACAGGCCCAAGCTTGTGAGTAGGTTGGCTTTGCAGCTGACTTCTGTGCTCTCCAGGTATTGCTAAAGCTCTGTTGCTGTTGAGGAGAGCTTAAATTGCCTACTGGTTTAATTATTTTCATGCCAGCATAAATCTGAATACCTTAATATAGTTTGTATTCATTACTGTAAATCTTCGGTGGAGTTTACAAAACTGCAGCGCAAGATTTTGTTAAGATTTTTGGACCAACTTTGTTATCTACTGCAGTTTGTAAGGTCCTGTCTCCTTATGCATGCTAGGTCACCTGGGAAAAAGTAGCTATTTGAGTGTTTATATCTTTTGGAATACCCTGAATATTTATGAGGCAGGGATATATCTTTGTGAAGACTAACCTTCAAAGCCCCAGGTTGGGTGTGTTTAACCAAACAGTACTAATAAATCTGAAAATGTATTCCTTCATATTTGTAAGCATGCTGTTTTCTTCTTGAGCACTTCAGGGTTTTTTTCTTTACAAATCCTTGCACTTGAAAATTCTAATATTGACTGATTTTTGTTCCTTTATTTTAGAGGTGTTGGTGCCATGGAAATAGTTGCTATGGATATGAAGCTGAGAGGAATGTACATAGCAAGACAGTTGAGTTTTTCAGGTGTAACTTTCAAAATTGATGAAGTTCTGCTTTCACAGGAGTATGTTAAAATGTACAATAAATCTGTGAAACTGGTAAGAACAACTCTTTAAATTTGCTTTCTGTATTGTGTTCTGAAAGGTTGAAGTTACTTGATTTAAACTTCAGTGCTCCTGAAAGCTCCTGTAGTACTCTTTAGAGACAGGAATTACTCGTATTACTGTAAAGATTTCTGTGTTTAAGGCTGGACAAAAGCTGTTCATTCTGTATTGGAGTCCTAAAAGCTGGATTTTTGGGTACATCATCCAGTATCTGCCAGATCCACTGCCTTCCAGCAGTACTTCAGAGACCTTGGTGGTTGATGCCTGTGATAAAGCTGTTCACCTGTTGGTCCTATTTTTGTGCTCCTTGTCCTCACCCTTCAGGCAACTGAGCTGAGAACAAGCAGCAAAACGTTAGACAGGCTGCGTGCGCTTCTTCATCGAAGCGATAGGGAGTAGTGCTTGTACTCAAACACTGCAGGGTGGTAGTTCTAATCACAGGGCAGATCAGATCTAAAGCATCAGTGCTGCAGTTCCTGTGAACATTTTCATTTATTCACCTGCTCTTTATCTTTTTATGTTGTTCTTAATTGTTTTGTCCATATGCTAAGCTGAGTGCCTTTCCTGACTGCGTGTTCTGCTTGTACGTTACCACTGCTGTATTGGATAAAAATAATTACTGCTTGGACATAGATTAGAATGAGTGCAGGTTCTTTACCTACTTAAGAAGTGCTTAAGCATGACTTGGCTGTTTATAGTATAGCTATAGTAATTAAAACTTACCTGACAGGTGTATAAAATCAGCTTTAAAACAGCACTTCACTTTATGAATATTGTTTGAAAAGAATTGCTGAACTTGTGTCCAAAGCTTCCTTTACCTAATCTGGAAACAGTTGGCACTACAAGATGCTGTAGAAGCAAAGGCCAGTGGGGTTTTTATCTTCCTGGGGTCTTGCTTTATACTTAATTGTGGGCAGTGCCCTCTGCTTTCTTACCCTGAGTGAAGAACAGAGAAAGTAGATACCTAGAAAATACTGTGTATGTTTGAATTGGTAGTGATGTAAACATCTGCTTTTCATTGTGGGACTAACTATCTTCTGAATTTATTAAGCCATAGCTATTTTCCTTTTTGGGAGCTTTGCTTGATGCATGATGAGGTTTTTGACTTGCAGTCCTAGGGTACTGTAACTTTAAACTTTTCTTCTGTCTCTTTGGCTGTTAAACAATATACCTGTGTAGCCTTGAAATGTGACATGTAATTATTTTTTTCTTCAGTGGGTCAGTGCTAGAGAGAGGTTTCAACAAGCAGCTGATCTTATAGATGCAGAACAACGAATGAAGAAGTCTATGTGGGGGCAGTTTTGGTCAGCTCATCAGAGGTTTTTCAAGTACCTTTGCATAGCATCTAAAGTGAAGAGGGTGGTGCAGCTGGCTCGGGAAGAAATCAAGAATGGAAAAGTAAGTTGATCAAGACCTGTTTTTCAGTATCTTAAATGCTAAGCTATTTTTTTGTTGTTGTTGTTTATGACATTTTTGGATATAGTAGTACCATGCTTTTGTACTTTATGGTATTGAAGCTATTTAATGAGCAGAAATTCAGGCAGAAATAAACTTCAGTTGTTTGTCTTAGTGACCATGCCTTGTATTAATTTGTTCTTCAGTGCGTTGTTATTGGCCTGCAGTCAACAGGAGAAGCAAGAACATTAGAAGCTTTGGAGGAAGGTGGTGGTGAACTGAATGACTTTGTTTCTACAGCAAAGTAAGATTTAAGTTTGTTAAAACTCCTTTACAAAACTAACCTTAAGCCAACTGTGTGTGTAGTGAATTGTTCTTTCTCGTGTAAAATATGCATCAGTGTGCAGAGAGTTGGGTGTGCTTTAGTACTGATGTTCTTTACTGAAGCTGCCTGTACACAAAATCTGATGGTATTCCTCAGTGAACGCTGGTTAGCTCCCAGTTCTGCTGGCACTCTGGAATTAGGCTTTCAGATGTGAACAGTTGTGTTCAAACAGGGAGGAGGGGAAGATTTGTCAAATATATATTGCACTTACATTGAAGCAAATTACAGTAATGACTTCCTTCTCATCAGATGAGCCAGATCCAATCCTGAGACTAGCTTGCTGGTGAAGATTTTAGGTTTATCTGTCACTTAAACTTTGACCAGTAAGAAAAGGGTAGTAGCAATACTACTACTAACTTAACAAGCTACAAGTAGCAGTGGTATAAAGTAAATGTCTCCTCCTTTTAAGAAAGTGGCAAACATAGTATTACAGGTGATAATTATGCAGGGTGCTTGTGTAATAGCATTCACAAGGAATAATTCTTGAGAGAAGTCAAGCAAGTTGTAAAAATGTTACAGGTTTCTGCTTCACATAAATGCATGTTCAACTGAAGAACCCTTTTTTCTTAAACAGAGGAGTATTCCAGTCTCTTATTGAAAAGCACTTTCCAGCTCCTGACAGGAAGAAGCTGTTTAGCTTGTTGGGAATTGACTTGACTGCTCAAAGTAATAACAATTCACCCAGAGACAGCCCTTGCAAGGAGAACAAAATAAAGAAACGGAAAGGTAATGCATAAGTTCTCACACTATAATGCCAGAGTGACCTACCAAATCCTGATTTTTCCTCTCTGAAAAAACATGGGTATGTAAATATTACAGTTGTTCATGAAAGAGCATGTATTACAAGTCTGTACGACTTTTATTAAAAATTTCCATTGATATACGTTAAGACTGCTGCTGAAAGAAGCCTAACCTGTAATTCCTGGTTATTTTGCTCAGAATGGGTTGATCTCATATAGGACTATATCCCAAAATGCCTTTCATGTGTCAGACCACTTCCAGATACAGTCAAGCAAATAATTACTTTCTCTTTCTGGTGGCTCAGTAAAGAGAAGACTAATGCTAGTCCCCTTCCCAGACTGATTATGTTCTTACTGAAAACTAGCCGATCAGAAAAGTATGTGTGGGGGGTGTCTTACTGAAAACTTCAGTTCTTTTAAATGGTTCTATTCTTACAAGTGAATGTTTTTCTATGTTTAATGGAGAAGTAGGACTACAAACCTCAGAGGTAGACTACAAGGTCTGAAGTAATTTTTTTTTTTTTACCTGGGGTGATGGATTTAGGTGAAGAAATAAACAGAGAAGCCAAAAAAGCTCGCAAAACAGGTGGCCTTGCAGGTAGCAGCTCTGATGAGAGTGAAAGTGAGTCTGATGCTTCAGACAATGAAGAAAGTGACAATGAGAGCTCCAGATTTTTGAGTTCTGGAGATGATGATGACTTCAACCCGTTCCGAGATGAGTCCAGTGAAGATGATGAAGATGGTAAGATAGTTTGTTTCATCAAGCAAATAACTGTACTTGGATCTAGTAAACATCAAAATAAAGAGTGTTTGATAAACCATGTAGTTTAATTCTAACAAGACTGGAATTAGTACTAGAATCATGTCTTGCATCTTTTGTAAGGAGGTTTTACCCACTGTACTTCAGACTTTTGTAAGTCACCTTTTGTAGTGAGAATGTAATTTTTTAAAGGAAAGGATGGCTTTTTAGTCAATGCTTTTAAACCTCTTTGAAAATATTTTCTTTAACTTTAGATCCCTGGTTAATTAGAAAAGAGCATAAAAAAAATAAAGACAAGAAAAAGAAGAAAAGTATAGACCCAGATTCTATTCAAAGTGCCTTACTAGCTTCTGGTCTCGGATCAAAACGACCTAGCTGTTTTACTTCCACTGTTGGTACCACCACTTCTAGTACCAACACGTCAGGTAAGAATAAGTTTCTTTGGCATCTGTTCACCTTCTTAGCAATTAGGCAGCAAAATTCTAAATTTTAAAGTCCCTCTCTCAAATTTCAGCAAACAGTAACACAAACAGCAGCTTTGTAACAAGCCAGGATGCTGTTGAAAGGGCCCAACAGATGAAAAAAGAACTGCTTGATAAACTGGAAAAGCTGGCTGAAGATCTTCCACCTAATACACTGGATGAGCTTATAGATGAACTGGGTGGTCCTGAAAATGTTGCTGAGGTAGGCTGGTGTTCACCCTTAGAAGAAACTGATGTGGTTTTCTACTGCTGCTGCCTGTTACCTCTCTGGCCGCAGTAAATCAGTGTTGTCATTCTTGAAGGTTGCGTGTGACCTGAGGATCTATTAAAAGAGAACTTGTTTGTGGGTTTTAAACTGTAATGTCACAGGGATAAGTATATGGGCTACTCTTGCTGAATGCCTCTGAATTAAAGAGAAACTCAAAGATATCTGTATTAGCATACAGAGAAGAGCTCTGGGTAAATAGGCTATTTCTGAGACAGTCTGTTAGTGGGAAAATCATACTAGCTTATCTCTTCCTTTCTAGTGGTATGTTTCTCTAACCAGCTGTAGTCAATTTGAAGCTGGTGTGTATAAAACAGAAAGAGGCTTTAGTTCATCTTCCCAGGCAATGAAGATTAAGAACCTGTATGATAAAACTGCTTTAGTGAAAAGCCTGATGAATTATCTCTTTTTCTCAGTAACTTTAGAAACGTGTCTTTTAAGCTACCTGTTTCTATCAAGTAGAAACATCATTGTGATTTAAAAGACCTTGTTAAAATAAGTGACAATCTCTAACTGTCACTTTAGTTTTATATTCTTAGTCTTGGTAAATCCCTTATAGACCATAGTATAATATACATCATATCTATATAGATACACTCTTGATTCCCTGAATTACCTGTGAGTAAGTGTTCCACACAGCAGATAACGTCATCAACCAAAAAATAATCCAGGTTCCCTGATGTACTTCTGCTCTTGGAGTGTTGGTGTCATTGTTTGAAGTCTTTGGTCATGCAATGATACTGGTATTGCCATAATGAGTTTGGATTCCTTCTCACTTTTAAAGATGACAGGCCGCAAAGGGAGAGTTGTGAGCAATGATGATGGCAGCATATCTTACGAGTCAAGATCGGAACTCGATGTGCCCGTTGAAATTCTGAACATCACGGAAAAGCAGAGGTTCATGGATGGAGATAAGGTAGTCCTACCACTTAGAAAAGCTTGCCAGATGCCATAGTAACACTAGGTTGTTGAAGTTGTGCTCTACCATTATCCCACAGTGACTTTTTAGGTACTGTAAGTAAGTGCTAGCTAGAAAACATTTCCCATTCCGTGCTCTGTGTGGTGGTCTTCAAACCAGTGTATTCAGTAGTTCTGCCTAGTGTGCAGCTGCAGCATGTGTTAAAGATCAGGCTGTAGTCTATGTGGTGATGGAGGCCACTGCTTAAGGAGAAGCCAGCATCTTCAAGCTGACCTTGTAAATGTGTGTGTTAATAAAACGCTCCACACGTTCCTGATTCCATTATCAGGATTCCTGTGTACCTCTGCTTCTGAGAGGACATCATGAAATTGAGAAACTGGGCGAGCTGCTGCCTGAATTTGGCGTGAGAGAGTGCATAAGCTTTTAGCAGGGAGCTGAAGGAAAAAGGGGGAGGTTGTTTACCCTAACAAGTGTTGAGCAGTAATGCAGGGAAGATCGATAGCTTTTGTCCTTCACATTGCACTCTGAAAGAAAAACACTGACTGGGATAATGCTGGAATTAAAGCTGATAAAAAGAAACAAAACAAAAACTTCCTTCTGTGGTTTATTTGGGATGTGCTGCCACAAGAGGGCAAATCAAGTAATGTAGTTGTATGGAACTTTGGCCTGTTGTATGGCCTGTTGTTAGACCTGAAGGTAAAGACGTACGTTCCTATAAGGCACTTGGGCACAGTGAAAACATTCACATTCTTCAAAGGCAGATGCATTCAGATCCTAGAGTTGCTATATCCTCCTCCGTATGCAGTGCTAGCAGCAGCTTTTGTCTCCCCTGTATTACTTGCTATCGGAGCAAGTCTCCCTGTGCCTCTCTGCTTCCTGAAGTGCAGGCCAGCATCAGACACCTGCCCTCTAGAATGGCAAGACTGCAGTATACTGCCTGCCTTCGCTTGCACAGAAAGACAGGTTGCTCAAAAGTAAAGCAAAAGCCACTCCTTTTCCTCAAAAAAAATTAGCATTTTGAACTCAGTTAAAGAGAACCATACTTGCTCCTCTCCCTTTGAATACCAAGACCAAGTAACAGTGCAACAATTCCAGACCCATGTTAGTAGTAACTCTAAAATTTTATTTTGAAACTGAAAACTGAAGCTTGATCTTTGATTTCATTGCTAACTAACAACTCCTTTCTTAATAAAAGAACATTGCCATAATCTCAGAGGCTGCCAGCTCTGGGATATCATTGCAAGCAGACCGTAGAGCTAAGAATCAGAGGCGGAGAGTTCACATGACTCTGGAGCTGCCGTGGAGCGCGGACAGAGCAATACAGCAGTTTGGTAAATAAAACTTTTGTATCCCTCCCCTAGTGTACTCAGTAGTATTGGTTGAACTGACTCTTAATTCATGGGAAATAAGATTGACAAAGCAACCTCCTAAGGACCCTTCCAACCTCCTTTACCTGTGAACATAATCAGCTTTATAGTCCCAGTCTGTGAAAGTTTCAAAACTGACACTGCCATCTCAAGGTTTTCTTTTACATGTGTCAAGTGTCTTTATGAAAGCTACAGCTCAAGAGCCTTTGTGTGCTCCCTTCCATCAGCTGTATTACACAGGAAATTTAATTCGCAGCAGGAATTAAGTTTAGCTTTTCCTTCACACTTCACAGTTTATTAGAAACATTCAGTGAAGTGGAATTTATTTAATCTATGTGCTTCTACTTAATTATCCAGGAAGAACTCATAGATCCAACCAAGTGACTGCTCCAGAGTACGTGTTCCTAATTTCTGAACTGGCAGGAGAGCAGAGATTTGCATCTATAGTTGCAAAAAGACTGGAGAGTTTGGTAAGATTGTGTCGAGAAGTCTGAGCCTTCATTTAAGAAAATACAACTTTAGACTTTTTTTTTTTTTTTAAATTTGATGTAAATACAAAGTTCTGTCTTAACAGGGAGCTCTCACCCATGGTGACAGACGGGCTACAGAAACTCGAGACCTCAGCAGATTCAATTTTGACAACAAGGTGATGGTTCTGTCTCTGTTTGAAAGCTCACGCTGTGGTGCTTATTCCCCAAATGACCTGTCAAGGAAGGATTTCCTCCCTCTCCTATGAAGTGTTTTACTTCTGAACTGCATTACTTTCTGATAGGAGGCCCCTTTCTGAGATAGCCAGGAAATATTCTTGATTTTGCTTGCAAAACCACGTGAAACACAAATATGTGTGTAAAATTACTCTTCTGCACTTGCTGAAAATACAAGTCGTGAGTAAACGGGATGTGTCCTTTCAGTCATAACTGAAAGATCAATTTGGCAAGTCTAATTAGAAATTAAGACTGGGCTGTTTAGTGTATAGAATTGAAAAGCTAATGACCTCCTCCCTTTATTGTAGAGAAAAAGATTTCATTGTGAATTACAGATGCTTGTTAAACCATATGTGCTTGGGGCTGGGGCATGAACACTGCATCACATTGTTAGAGCAACTCTCTCTCTTGTGCAGTATGGCAGAAACGCTTTAGAGATTGTTATGAAATCCATTGTGAACCTGGACTCCCCGATGGTCTCACCACCTCCTGATTTTCCTGGAGACTTCTTCAAAGGTTAGTATAATTCACCAGAGGTAATAGCTACCTTTTGATCATTCTCCAGTACGCAGAAAATGCAAATAATTTTAGAGCTAGAACACATTATTGTTATTGAAACCACTCAGCTGTCCCAGGTGAGCTCTTGCTGAATATTATTCCTGGATACATTGAAAGTTGAAGTTCACATGTGAAACAAGATGTGTGAACTCTCTCAATGAGGCACGTTCTATGTCTCGTGGCTGAAGTATTAGATACAGTTCTTCCTTTTCCTGTTATCCATGGCAATAACTTGTTTTCCTGGGGGCTGGTGTATAGTGCTGGTGGTAGTTTTCCCTGCCTGTGCTTTCTGGAAGAACACAAAGCAAAAGTTCTGTCTTGCTTATTGATGTATTAAGTGAGGAACTGAGTGATGTATTCAAGGGGTGTCAAGTTTTGAATGGGCGCCTGAAACAAGGTTGCAAAAGCAGCTGTTACTTAACTGGTTTATTTCTAGATGGCAAAGCAGCTATGATTTCACTTCTTTTTCCTAGATGTTCGGCAGGGATTGATTGGCGTGGGCTTGATAAATGTTGAAGACAGATCTGGAATACTAACGCTTGACAAAGGTATTTGCCTGTTTAGTGTATCTTTAGAATGTCACTAGGAATGTCATGAGAGTGGATTCCTAGCAACAGAACTGAAGCTGTAACTACCTAAACAGTGGCTTTTTTGGAGGACTTCAGAAAGTTGTCCTCATTTCTGAAAGAAAGGGTTTAAGTAGTCTTTTTGACACACTGTGTACTGATTGAGGGTTTGTTGTCATAGAACTTTTATCTTTGGCCTAATATGTGTATTTCTTATTCTTTTTTTAAGATTATAACAATATAGGGAAATTTCTGAATAGAATTCTTGGTATGGAAGTACATCAGCAGAATGCTTTATTCCAGTACTTTTCTGACACGTTAAACGCAGTCATTCAAAATGCTAAGAAGAATGGAAGATATGATATGGGCATCTTAGGTGGGTAAATCAATTTCTCAGTGGTCTTGTACTTAAACTACAGAGAAACAGAGTAACTCTAATCTTTCCTTTTAAGATTTGGGCTCCGGGGATGAGAAAGTAAGGAAGGCAGATGTTAAGAAGTTTTTAACTCCCGGATATTCTACCTCTGGTCACGTAGAACTGTACACAGTAAGTTAATTCTGTACCTTCTCTGGATGAACTAAGAAAACTTGCTTGTTTGCTGTTAAGTTTTCATAATGTGGTGGTGTGGTTTAACCCAGCAGCTAAAACAACCACACCAGCCATTCAGTCACTCCTCCCCAGTGGGGAAAAGGTGAAACTTGTGGGTTGAGATACAGTTTATTAGGACAGAAAAGGAAGAGAATAACGATAACAAACCTAAGTGATACACAGCATGATTGCTCACCGCCCAAGGCTGATGTTGAGCTAGTTACTGAGCTGCCCCCAGTTACATACGGAGCGTGATGCCATGTAGTATGGAATATCCCTTTGGCCAGTTGGAGTGAGCTGTCCTGGCCCTGTCCCTTCCCAGGTCCTTGTCCTCTTACACCTTGTTGGCAGGGCAGAAGCTGAGAAGTCCTTGGCTGCTTGGCAACAATTAAATATTAGTGCGTTATCAATGTCGTTCTCATACTAAATCCCAAACACAGTGCTGCCAGCTGCAAGAGAGACAATTTATCCCAGCTAAAACCAGGGCATGTGGCAATCAGCTAAGCACATGCTGAGTGAGGGGAGGTTCAGGCCTTTCACTGGACAGTATTTGGTCCTGCAACTCTTTAGTTGCTGTGTCTTAACTGTTGTAAAGCCTGTTGCCAAATGCCCCTGTGTGGCTGTCTTCTAGATCAGCGTAGAGCGAGGAATGTCTTGGGATGAAGCAACAAAGATCTGGGCAGAACAGACAGGTCCAGATGATGGATTCTATTTGTCACTACAGGTAAGACTTTGTCTCTTAGATTGTGTTCAGAGAAGGGTTTTTTGGGGTCAAACTAAATAATGCTATCTTCTCTGAAAGAAATAATGTTCAGTTTTGCAAAATGCTCTCAATTTAAAAATACACATTGTATATTCCCAGTGCTTATTATGAAGCACTCCTTTCAGCTGCTCAGGATATTTTCTGGTAAGAATGTGAGGCCAAATTAATAGCTCTTACTTAAACCTGCATCAAGAAACCAGCTGCTTTCACTCTTAAAGTTGTGAGGTTAATGTAGTGGTACTGCCTTCTAAAGGTGTCCATATTATTACCGGCTGTCTTATTGCATGCACAGACACAGTATTACTCTGCAAAGAACACAGTATGGAATCATTTAAGGTAGATACTGTCAGGATGTTTCAGCTTACAAAGATTTTGGTTTGTTTTTCTTTTCCAGATAAGAAATAACAAGAAAACTGCTATTCTAGTAAAAGAAGTGAATCCTAAAAAGAAGCTTTTTTTAGTATACAGACCAAATACTGGGAAGCAACTCAAACTAGAAACATGTGCAGATCTGAAAAAGAAATATAAGAAGGTAACCATTAAAATTACGCTAGTTTTAAACATTAACAGAAATAGAAGGATAATAAAAAGGAAGTGCTTGCCTTTAATTTGTGTTTGTGTGTAATTCTGGCAAGTAAAACAATCTAGACTGACTTATCTTTGGGTCTATATGGCTTTTACACTCAGAAAGCTTTAACTCTAGGAATATCATCTGTGGAGTAGTAACAACAAATTGAGGGGTTTAGGGTCCGGCAAGGAAGTCTTGCTCCTGTGTAAGGTGTTCAGATGTGTTCTTAAGTAAGCAGCTAAGTACAGTGTATTCTGAAGCTTCAGCTGTTTCTTTTCAATACTACAATGGATGATTTTGTTTAGAGGCTGGTAAGAGATCTAGCACTTTGTGAAGTGTTACATTTGTGAAAACTTGATGAAATTCTGAGAATCAGGTTGATTGGCAGAATCTCAGAGTTTTTCCAACAGCCTTGTGGAGATTCTGCTGTGCTCAAACATTCTGTTCATCCTCTGAGATGGCATTTCTGTTGAGTAGCCTGAGATGATGCTAATGTAGGATAATGTACCTCTCCACCATCCACCATGGTCCCACTTTTTTCATAGTCATGACCAAATAGCTTTTGTTCTGTGCAAGTCTTGATGTGTTTTACTTTGTTTTCCACTTGGAATGACTTTTCCAGGTACCTTCTGAAGATGCTCTGCCACACTGGTTAGAGCAGTACAATTCTTCTGCGGATACCTGCACCCATGCTTACTGGTTAGTATCTCTGTGTGCCTGGATGCTTCAAGTTAATCTGTTTTACCTAAACTGGTTTGTCACTCCTCCTGCTGTTCATGTGACATCTTGGGCTTCTTGCCTGATAAAAATTGTCTTGTGACAGTCTGCTGACCCAACCTTTGAGCGAAATCATGAAGCTTTAAAGTCCTAATACATTAGATGGATGATAACACATAAATTGCACTCCAGTAGAAGTGAATGACCCAGGGGTAGCTTGTGCTTTTAAGTCTTGATCTGATCTGTCGCTGTGGTAGGACAGTTCATATGTTTGGGGGTGGAAGATAATTGTATGTTACGTAGAGATGAAGATGATGTTGGAAACAGCTATTCCTGTGCTGCCTCTTCTCACAGTGTGTCTGAGCTCAGCAGTGCTGTCTTCATTCCTGAGGGATGGCAAAACCCTGGTAGAAGCCTCAGATTAATATCGGAGCTTCTGCTCCATACTGATCAGTATGTAACATTCAGGTTCAGGGTGATGTAATGGAGTAGTGTCTTTGGCTTAAAACTCTGTGTGTTTGGAAGATCTGGTGCTGATCAGGCCAACACATCTCAAAGCTTCGCTGTTAGAGGCACGCTGTGGATAAAGTATCCTACTCTTCCTATGTCCTTGTGGCCCTCACTCAACTCTGCATGTTCAAAATAACTTCAAGTCTCATTTTTAATTGAATTGGATATTTTCTGTTTGCAGAATTCTTTTGAAGGCTTTTTATCTTTCTTTCTACTGTAGGAGAGGCAATTGTAAGAAGGCAGGCTTGGGATTAGTTTGTGAAGTGGGACTCCGCTGTCGAACTTACTATGTCTTGTGCGGTTCAGTATTGAGCGTCTGGACAAAAGTAGAAGGCGTTCTAGCCTCTGTGAGTGGTACAAATGTGAAAATGCAGATAGTTCGTCTAAGAACAGAAGATGGGCAGAGGATCGTGGGTAAGTAGCTTTTCTGCTCCTTTAGTTCCATCTTGGAGTAAAAGGAAGCTGTCACTTGTGTTAAGAGTCACATAAGATACTTCATAAAGCTGCCTCCAAGAGAAAAGTCCTGTCAGTGTTTGTATGTTGGGGAGGGGCAGAAGTACAACTGCTGTGGTACAAATCCTGGTTTGAGTCAGGTTAAAGGAGGAGGGAAGCTTCAGGCAGGCTTTGGAACACGCAGTCTTGGTTCTGTTGACTTGCTAGGAACAAAAAAAGTCACGTTCAGCCAACCTACCTTAAAAATCAGAAGGACTCTGCTTTTTTCCCCCCTGTCTTCTATCAAAGAGCAGTGAGCCTCTATTCTGGCTCTTGTCTGGAGTTTGAGCTGTGGGGAGTCATGTGTAGTCAACAGTTTGCTAGGACATTGGAACTGGGCTTTTCACGGTTAAACTCTGGTGGTGGTGTAGCTTCTGTGAGACCAGAAAAGCAAAACTAGCTGACTTCTGCTGGGGGTCTGTGTGGCAGCAGGTAGCATAAGAATAAACCTTGTACTTGGGGGCAGAATGGCAACTTCTTTTTACTGCTTTGTAACCTAAAGGATCTGGTGATTTCTGTGAGAAGCCAGGCTTGTCACTGTGCTTGATGAGACTTGACACTGGAGAGGAGGGTCACTGTCAGCTGTTGTGTAAATTAAATGGTGGGATCATTGGCTTGAGGTGTTAATGAACAAATGGGGTTTGTGCACTTGTGAAACAACTGATTTGTTGCTGTTTCCAGGCTTGATCATTCCTGCAAATTGTGTGTCGCCCCTTGTAAACCTCCTGTCGACATCAGACCAGTCTCAACAGCTTGCAGTCCAACAGCAGCAGATATGGCAGCAGCATCACCCGCAAAGCATCACCAATTTCAACAGCGCATAAGAGGACAAACTACAGGTGTTGACTTTGGTGTTTGAGGAAAAGGCTGTAAAAGCATATCACTTGCATAAAAATCAGGGACAGATTCCAAAGAAATATAACTTTTTCAGTTCAGTTGTGTGCTCTCAAATACTTTGGGAATAAAGAGATCTAAAAAGGTTGGTAGAACTGAAAGCCAGCAGTTGTTTATGGTGGTGCATCTGTCTTTCCTTATGCTCTCTGTAGTGCTTCCTGTTTGCTTTTACTTTTGGCCTTTTAAGCTACAAACCACAATTTGTTTGAAAATGCTTGAAAATCCCCAAGCAGGCTTTATTTTTATCTTGTCATACAGTGCTCAGGGTTTAACGCAGTGCATCAATGCCATTGCTGTGGGAGATATCCTCGAATGCATGTATTGAGTATATATATAGAAAATATATATTGGGTTTTTCTCTTCAATTTATGAGTTTATAAAAGCATGAAACCTAGAGGTTGCACATCATGCATTCGGGTTCCTTCCCAGTTTCTGTTTGACAGTGCATGTCTTTGGAAACGGGCATGGACAGGATAAACACACGACAGGAATTCAGAGAGAAACACAATCTTAGTTGTACAGCATTGGTTATTGCATTTTTATAGTGTTTATACCCAGGCGTTGCATTTTTTTCTGGTTCTCTCCTGGGGGGTTATATATTTGAGTCTACAACATGTTCTTTTTGTGATAAACATCTTAAATTAAAATTAGTTCATTTTTAATGTATTAATGGTATTCCTAATGTGTACTGCAAAGATGGCTGGATGCCTGTTTTCCTTAAAGTGAAGCATTTCCTTAATCCGAGGTGGTTATGGAAATTTAAGTGCAAATTCACTTCCATCTCGCATACAATCTTATATTTTTTACTTCATTAATGTAATTTAATTTGTCACTTGTAAGATGAAACCTTACTTGAGCTGTAAATTAGAGAATGGGAAACACTTGAGGGTTCCGCTGTATGTGCTGTTTCTGTTACCCAGTAACTTGAATACTGTTTAATATGTTGTAAGACATTGTAGAGTTTATCTGGAGCTGTTTAAAAGAAATTGTAATGTACAAATGTGAATAGTCACTTATCTATAATATGGGTAAGTTTTGGTTTGCCTATAATAGTAGATGTTTATAAGAAAGTGAAGGACAATGTTTGTCATTTCTTGCTTGCACAGGTTGCACTATTGAAAAATTGAGATTGTATAAACCTGTCCAAAAACCCTACAAGATAATGATCTTGTAGATGTCAAATAAAAGTTATTGTACTAACAAGAAGTGGAGTCTTGTTTAGGCAATCACTGTATTCCAAAAAAACTAACAAGTCTGTACAATTGGAATCCGACAGGACTTGGCATGTTCCAGTCTGCTTCAGCCAGGCTTCTGTCTTGCAGTCCAAATATTTCAGCTTGACTCGTTCATGAGGCAGGAACCAAACTGGGTTTAAACCTTGATGCCTGTTCTCAGTAAGGCTCACCTGACACAGCAGCACTCGATCCACTGTAACCTGGGCTGTGTCTCTAAACACTCTCCAAGCCAGGCTCAAGTGGCAGGAAGACTTTTTTCTATGAGTTAATGGGGCCAGAAGCTCCAGAAGTTGAGGCCAAACTGATTTCCCTTACATCAATGACTCTGCTTGTGGTTCAGGTAACACTGCCTGTGCTGGCACCTTGGTGTGGTAACAGAGCACCTGCTTGTTGGTGAAGGATGCCTGCCTGCCCGCCCTCAGCTCCCAGTCCCAAATGGTCAGGGGGTAACACTCTGCATGTGGCTGTCACTAACAGATCTAGAATAAACCAGCATGTTCTTGTGTGCCCTGGCACCTGCTACATCTGTGGTGTGCTTGTAGCACAGGTGTAGGTGTGTTTGGAGCATGGTTTTAATCTGCCAGCAGTACAGGGAAGCTTGCCCGAGCTCTGTGATACCTGTGCCCTGGAAAAGCACAGATCCCAGCCAGGGTGTGGGGGGAGATGTTCCCATGTTCCATACCCACTGCTGAATGTGCTTGGCATCTACTCTGGAACAAGTATGTGGCATGTTGATGGATTCCTATTGCAACAGTGAGCAAACCATAGCACTGGTAACAGTGAGCTGTGTGGACCGTCTCTTTTTGTGAATTATTTGTTGTAGAAACTACCACCATCTGAGATGGTAATGATATTTTTAGTTTTTAAATCTTCAGTAAGATGGTTCTAGAAGTGGTAGATTCATAAATAGTGATGATTTTCTTTTTAAACAAGTTGTTATTTAAATATGCTTCATTTCCCAAGTGTTCTTAGCCTGCTGTGCTAAGTGAGTGTTGGGATGAGTAAATACCGTGTGGATCTTCTCTGTATTGATAACTGATGGCAGGAGGTTATAGCACATGCTGTTTGCTTGCACCCTCTTAAACTTTCCATTGGCCTGTGTCTTCTGGAGGAGGGAAAAAACAATGGTACTTAAAGATCCTTGAGATCTGTTCCAGAAACCCCTTCCCCACTTGCTCTTCTTACCCTGCTCTCTGCTTTGTGCCACTGTCCATGTCTTGGCTTTGTCCTTCAGTTACTAATGCACCTGCAGCCACACCTCTGGAGAGTTCTAACATCCAAAGTGCTAATGTAAAACAAAATTATGTGTGCTTTTCCTTAAAAGTTCCTGCTTGGGGGGGTAGGGTGTAGGGTTTGGGAGGAGTTTGTTCCTCCTGTGAGCTTCTGATAAAACTTGGGGGGAGAAAAGGAATGATAAACAGCCCTAAGAAGGGGGTGAGGGACAGCTCTGGTATCCTCTCGCAGCACTGCACATAAGCTGAACCCCTCTGGGGAAGAAAAAACAGACACTAGTTGCCAGGTCAGAAACTACCCGGCTACATGAGAATGGTCTCTGTGTTTTTCCACCTGTGCTTCCTCCAGCTCACCACCTGAAATGGGTATCAAGCGTATGAGGGGCAGGATGTGTGATAACAGGGGCAAAGTTAAACCTAAACCGGTGGTAACTCCTGAACTGTGGGAGGTTCAGCAGTGTGCTATACAAGGGAAAGATGGGTATTTCAGTGGACTTGGGAACTGAAGGATTAAAATTTGGGGAGTTCTTTTTTTAAACTGTCCCTTGTCAGCAGCTACATTTTGCCTTGTTACCCAGTTTCATACTTCAGAGATGTCTGGCTCAGCCAATGCAATTACAACCCACTAAAACCCCCTCTGCACAGCAAATTTTTGAGTTGTTTTCCAATCGCTGTATGGTCCCTTGGGAACCACACGCCTCTTGTAAGGACTTCACGTTCCCAAAGATGCTAGTTGTCTTGTCAGCATGTAGTATCTTCTTTGTAAATGAAGAGAGCTCTGCAACCTGTAAACATTTGTCAAGTGAATTATCAAGGGGGGTGTGTGTGTGTATTTTTCTTCTGTGTGTGGAACAAGCTTCATTTGAATCCCATCACAGTCTGTACATATATCGAAAGAGTATGTATGTATATAGAGATGTTAAAGGCTACTGAATTACTGAATGTAAATAACTCTTGTTTTCCTTTGTGTTTTTTTTTTTTTCCTTCCTGACCTTTTCCCAAGATGTATTCCTATTTTCTCAACCTGCCAAACAGGCAGTTTGTGTGTACTTTGAAATACATATATATCAAATATAAAACTTCCAAGGGATGTGTGCATACATTGTAGATGTTACATGTTGTCATTGTCTTTTTCAAAGCTATTGATTGCCTCTCTTCCATGAGCCTTTTGTTCTATATTTAAAGCATATGATGCATTTTCTTGAGAGAAACGATTCCCAGTGTCTTTCAGTGACCGGTACTATTCACTTCTTAGTGCCTGAATCAGAACTAACTATTTCAATTTCCACATAATTTGTTTTCTTTAATCTTTTTGGTGCATTTCACACCTTGAGCTTTAATCCTAAACGTGTTCCCATTCTCTTCCACTTCTTACTATCTCCAGTTGCGCGGTCAGTGAGCTCCTGCAGTCCAAGCTCTAGAGTTAAATGCAGCAGCAACAGAACCTGCCTGCTGCCCCGACACCTACAAGTATGCTACATTTGAATCAAATGTCTTAGCAGCACCTTAGGAGGGTGGGTAATTGGGGGGGGGGGAAGAGAACATGCATCTGTTGTCATTTCCTGGGAAAGTTTGGAGCTTCGTGTAACCTAAAAATGCAGAATGGAGGTACAGAACTTCCTTACCTTGGAAAAACCAGGGCATATTTTCAATAGCCAGGTAAAAATACACATGGATTTAAATCAAAGTTAGAGATGCATGAGAAATCCCTCAAGGTGTCTATCTCTCATTTAGCCCTTGAGCCTCCAGTGGCTGTCATAGAGGATCTGTGCTTCCCTTTTTTTGCGGGGAAGGACTGTGTCCATAACAGGTCTGTCCTGAATTTAGTGGGTGGCACAGCCCGTTGGCCTGGCAGCCATGGCAGGAAGCGTCCAGCTGCAAGCAGCAGCACAATGCTCCTGTAGTTTCCAAGCCAAGCTTTAACAACGTGGAGGAATAACGGAGGCGTTTTTGTCGTGTCCTGGCAGCTGCAGTTCATGGTTCTGTGTCACCGGCTCTCATGGCAAAGGCTGACAAAGCTGGCAGAAACCGTGCAACCGCAAACGTGCCGGAGAACCGAACCAGACATGGGACGCAGCCTCAGGGCTGATGCTTCAGCTGAGCACTGCTTTGGCTGTGGTTGCTGCTTAGGTTGTACACCGAGTTGGAAAGCAGCACTGCTTTTTAAGGAGAAAAACGTGAAGGAGGGGAGAAAAGACTGGAAATACCGGTGTTTCCAAGCCACAGTGACACCAGGTGAGGGCAGACTGCCTCTAAAAGCTTATGCTAAAGACAGCACTAAGTAAAAACCTAGCAAGAACTCACTCACTGTGCTCCGGCATTTCTTAACTGAGGCAAAATCATTCCTGAGCAGACAGAGTCTGAGGCAGAAATAAGATTCAAGAATAGGAACTGGACAGATTTAAATCGAGGCCAAAACTCCTGTAAGGAATTTTTTGCCTGCTGTGTCATGAACCGATGCCGCAGGTTTTTATGGAGCTATGCACCAATCACATCAGGGATGCTGACGTTTCTTCCCAGAAGAAAGACATCTGGGCCAAGAGGGCAGCCAGTAAGGAGCTGGTGTGTTAAGCAGGCAGCTCAGCCAGTATAGAAAATACAGCTGGACTTAAGCAACGGCTTTTGTTTGTAAAAGTCCTGCACTAAGTTTGATTTTGTAAGAACTGACTTGAGTTTGGTGAGTTTCTGAGCTTAGGGCATAGCTTTAGTGAGACAGGTCGCCTGTGGAGGAACAGTTTTCTTGTAGTTGACTGGTATGGGGAAGGATAAAGAGACATTTCTGCTGCCACATGTATTGATGTGTCTACACTCTGATTTGGAGAGGACAACCAGTGAAATGCCACGTTTGCTGCAGACACATCACAGCATTTTTATTTGCCAAGTCCTTTATTTTTCACTCAACGTGCAGTCCCATGGCCTACTGCGTTTTATTTGAGGTGGGTGTTCATTGCCTCGGCATCTTCCAGCAGCCCTGTGGAGAGGCTGTGCGGGACCCTCCGGTACCTCTTACTATGAAACTCCCTCCACACAAAGGATACACTATTTTATTTTTTTTAAATAGGACTTTGCCATTAATTATTTCCTTAATAGTCCGACATGACAGAATTCCAAAGGCGTGTAGCCTGTACGATGAGCCGTGCCTGCTCTTTTTATTGCCTGCCCTAACAGGAAACCTTTGCCAACCTTCAGAGACTTCGTCCCCCAGCACAGTATTGTGCAGCATCTCCCTGCAGTTCTCCATGTGAGCAGACATTACCTCCTGTACCAGCTGTCCCCAACTACAGCAGAACTTTGAGTGCCCAGCAATAAATTACGTCCAGAAAGATTTATACTCACAAAAATGACAAACTGTGGCACATGGTGAATTCTGTCCTGAGCTTTTTACCTTTTTTTTTTTTTTAGTAAACAAATGTTAAATAAATTAAACTCACTGATACTCTGGGTTTGGTTTGTTTCCCCTTTTCATTTTCCATTGCAGAACATACCCATGGAGGCTGTTCGTGCCGACACGCCTTTCAGCAACACGCCTGCGTACGCTAAGCACATTCGTTGTTGCTCCATTTTAGGATCCTTCAGACTAGTTGAAGTCATGTTGTAATAATCCAAACATCTTTTCTTTCAATCCATTTAAAAACCTGGCACTTAACCTGCTTAATTTCACTGGTTAATTAAATGGCTTTATTGGTAGTTAAGAGCAGATTCACGACATTCTCTAAATGCTGATTGTAGTGATCTCAAAAAGGGGAGGAGAGTTTATAAAAGCTGTCAAGGCTGGAAAGTATCAACTCCTTCATACTCCATGCAGAGCGTGCAAGTCCCTTTCCTAGTTTGGGATAAACAGGCTTAACATCGTCGTGTTTTTGCAGATCACGTTATATCGACTTTTAGTCTCATTTTCCCCAAGTCTGCAAAGGTGATGATGCCAAGTTCCCAGCAATAAATGAAGAAGCCCAAACCTCAGGATTTAATTATTCATTTCCATAAAGATGTTCTGTAAGGAAGGGAGAAGTGTCCTTTGGAGAGGTTCTTGTTGCCTTTTTTCCATTATGTAAATAACAACACCTTAAAATGCCAGAGAGGCAGCTCCTGAGCTGACAGCTTCTACCTTTGGAAATCCAGGTCTGGTTTATATGTTCTTCCACATTTATAAGCTGGAAGAACTGACCGTGGCTGCTAAATATGCAGGGCACGGAACAGAGACCTGTACCAGATTGGCCAAAGCCACTAAGTTAAATCATAAACGAGAGTGCAAGTGATTTAATTACTCTTCAGCAAGATCTCCCCCCACAGTGATGTGGGGTGAACCGAAAGGTTCGGGTGAGCACCAAGACCGTGAGGATCTGAGCCTGCAACCAGTCTCCCTCCACACACCGCAAACCTGGTGATACCCTCTCCATGCAGGAGAACTCGGATGTGGGAGCAGTCAGCGCCGCTTTGTGAGGGCAGTGCTTGGGATGGGGCTTCTCATGGCAACAGCTCCTGCCTGCTTTTGGGAGAGGTCCCCCAATTCTCCCAGAGATCTTGGGCCTCGGGGCCACAAGATGGCTGCTGAGCCACGTGCATCCCACTGGCCCGTCACTGCTTTCCAGGATGGAATTGGGCAAAACATCAGTGTTTTCTCCCTTCCCTGGCAAGAGAAAGGTGCAGGCCAGGCCCACAGGCTCCTGAGGAGGATGCCACAACCTGGACAGCCCTCCTGAAAGCCCTTTTGGGCAGGTGGGTCACAGTTGAGGGCTCGGGGTCTCTGCCTGTGGCTTATGCCTCAGCTGCACTGTGTTCAATCGCTGGCAAATCTCGGACTGCTCTGTTTAAATTACAGACGACGCTATCCTGTGTGACGAGTTTCTGTCAGAGCTGTAAATCCTTCACATCCGGGATTGTCCCGCCCTTTCTCTGCGCACACGTAGAGCCCCCGATGACAGGGACAGCGTGGAGGCTGCCAGGCTGCAGCATCCGCTGTGGCAGCCGGCTGGGCAGCGGCTCTGTGGGGAAGACCCACAGTGTGTCTGCTCCAGAGAGACCTGGGGGGACCCCAGGGGCTCCCCTCTTCGCTTTGGTAGGGGGAGAAGGAGGAGTTCACAGGCAGGATTGCAGGGCAGCAGGCTGCTGCTGCTACTCTTCAGGTAATATTTAGGCAGAGTATGACTATTTGGCTGCCTAAAAATACTTTGCATTTCCAAGCCCTACGACTGCGGGCATCCCTCCCACCCCGCTGCTTCCTCCAGGAGAGTGAAACGTAGTGACAGCGATCAGCACTGCAAGGCTCCTCCTGAGCTGGGCACAGAGGCTTTTACACCAGCAATGGTCATACACAGACTTCAGCTTAGCAAGACACGTCTCCAGGGCTCTCACTCTGGCACTGAGTGGTGTCCTGGAGCAGGAGCACAGCCGATGTGTTAAACTCATCCTGGCAAAAGCTGTGTCTGAGGTTCTGGCCTGGACAGGGGAAGGCAGCGCCATGTCAGCACAGTGCCTGACTGAAGACCACCGAGGAGCAGCCTGTGTCATGCACTGCGTTCCTCCAGACAGTGCTGCTGAGTCGCTGTGGTTTACCCCTTGGTTTTCCTCCTTCCACTTTCTCTCTGCTCTGCGTTCCTCTCCCCCCCTGCTCCCGAGTTGTTGTGAAGCTCCACATTCCTTTCCTCACAGTCATTTCCATTTTCCAGCCCTGGGCTTTGCTTCCAGTCTCCCCTCCACTTCCTTTGCTCAAATGACCAGCAACAAAACAATTAGTGATGCTCCCTTCAGGCTTTAAAGTTGATGCAGAAAGGAGGGAGGCTATGAGAGACAGAGGTGTTTTGTGCCTCCTGATGATTTGTTTCAGGACACTTGGTTTGCACTTGGAAGGTTTTCTGTGAGGCTTAACCCCGTTAAGAAGGTCCCTCCAAAGGTAATGGGATTCTGCAGCCATCTCAGGTGTCACGTGGATGCTTATTTTACACAGGCACGATTCGATGAGAGTGTTGGGGTGCCTGACACCAGCCTGCGGATGGGAAGCCCTTCAGGCAAGCCAGCACACGGCTCTGCTGTGGATTCCTCTGCTCCCAGATGCTGAGCAGGTTCAGGAGCTTTCCCAGACAGGGCTGGGATGAAAGCAGTCTCCAAGCCTCCTCAGCCCCAGCCAAAGGGTGGGGTATTCCCTGCCCCGGGCTCACAGCCGCACAGGGCGGGAGGCAGAGGCAGCGCCTTGCTGCAGCCCAGCCATGCCAGCTCACCGCGCCCTGGGCCAGCATCCCTCCTTGGCACAGCCTTCAAGGGCTCTGCAATGGGAGGGTGAGGAGACTCCAGCCTGAGAGGCAAGAAGAGAGAGTCCTTCCAGGCAAACTGAAAGAATCGGTCAAGATGGAGCACTCGTTTGTCTGGAAGGGCAACGCAGGGAAGCCCTTAACTGTAATGTGGGGATAATGTGATCACCCGTCCCTGCAAGCAACAACAAGGAAGGAGGAGGCCCTTGGCCAGAGCCCCTGCCGCGCAGCCTGTGCTTGGCAGGGCAGGGAAAGCTCTCTTGCTGGCTCAGAAGCTTTGTTTGCCTATTCTTAACAAGCAAAACGAAGCCGTTGCCTTTCCACTCTTATTTTCTTTGCTGGTTTTCATTGGAATCTGGGCTGGTTTTGATATTGGTGCCTGGTGCTTGTTTGCCTGGCAAACTGCAAAGAGGAAAACTCTCATTAGAGAGATTCCAGGCCTGTGCTTTTGTGGCTGAGGGCTTGGAAACTTCTCATTCCCGCTCTGTGGTCCTCCAGGGAGCCCTCCAGCCGGAGCAGGAGAGAGCAGGCTTGCTGCTCACACTATCTTGAAGGTAAACCCAGAGTACTCTTAAGGCCTCTTTCATCTTAAACATTTCCAGGCTCTTCCAACAGCTTTACAGGTGCTATTTGCTTTTCCTCCTTCTGGTGCAGAGGCAGAGCATCCCCCTCGAAGATGGAACGAGCCTGGAATCGGTTCCTCGGCCCACAGGGCAGCACCCGTGCGGCGATGCTGAGCAGCTGTCTGCCTGGCAGGGCTGTTCCACTTGGCAGCCAGACAAAGGACTCAGGAGTAGGAGGAAAACAAGGCTGGGAGGGAAAGTCACTCCAGATAATATGGCATCTGGCCTGGGAGGAACCATCTGAAAGTGGGGAGCAGGGCTACGCTGGGGAAAAGTTTGTCTGGAGAACTGAAAGGGAGAGCCAGTCTGGAATAGGCATCCAAACTTCGATCCGAAATTGTTTTAAGCTTCCCTGCTGATGTGGGCCAGGCACTGGGAGAGGATTTCCTGGGGCCTGGCTCACGGCTGCTGCCGCAGCTCTTCTGGCTTCAGCATTCTGTATCGCAGCCCCCCTCGCAGAGGGGCTCATAGGGCTGTTTTCTGTGGTGGGGGGGAGCAGTCAGAGCTTCCCAGGGGTATTTTGAGGTGCAAGAAGGAAAGGTACCAGGGTAGAGCTGGAGAATCTGTATTTCTACTCAGGATTGGGTGTTTCTCGTGCTTTTTGGCGAGGATGGGGCAGTAAGCAGCAGCCACAAAGCAGATCGTAGTGGAGGGACACCAAGGGCTGTCGGCTTTATCTCTGGAACAAAAAGAGCGGGAGGGAAACCTTGTACCATCAGCAGGAAACAGTCGTCAGGAACAGACAGAGGAATGTAAGGAGCTGTAGCAAGGCGATAAGAAAGGAGCAACAATGGAGCCAAAAAGGATAAAATGCACAATTTTCCCTCTGTGCCAACAACCCAGACAGCCCTGGAGCATGCGAGGTGTCCCTGGAGCAGGGCCTGGGGGAGGAGGTGTTCTGTACCAGGAGGTGCTGGCTCGCTGTGATCCCAGTGAGAAAGGTACTCAGCTCTGTAAAGTTATCTTTTTAAATGTTATTTGTTAAGAGCTAAGACTCTCTTCCATCTATTTGTGCTCTTCAAAGAGGTTAAGCCCACTTTCAGTAAAGACTTAAAAAGCTTAATTTTCCAGCCTAGGCCTATCAAAGACTTTTCATTTTGGATAATCATCTCAGTTTTAGCATGAGAGAGCAGCTGGGTGACTAAATTAGTGCTTGGAGTTCGCAGATTAAATTAGTGCTCAGAAACACGTAGTAGGTGCATCTATGATTATTTTATGCATGATTCTGGATCCCTGGGAATGTGGGGAAAGTGTTTGAATATCAACTCCCTTGGGAAAAAGGATCAAACTTCCCACCTCTGTCCCTGTGCTGCTACACGGGTCTGTGTTGTGGGTAAAGGACAGTTAGAACATCCCCAAGTCACTCAACTCATTAAACCTGACAACAGTGAATTGCATGTTTACACGTCAAAGACATGCCAGGACAGCGAGCAGGGTCTCACTGTGCCATCTTTAATTCTTCTCATTGTTGATTTAATCCAAGAGGATCAGAAACAAGCCTAGTTTGTGCCCTCTGTTTGCAGGTCTCCAAGACTGTTACAGCATAGATCCGCAGACACCAATGGCTATTTAGCTTTATTTGTAGATAAAAAGGGACAAACAAGTTTATCTTAAAGCATGGCCCAAGGTCGCTAGCCCTACTGCTGAGAGATGCCTGACAACCAGCTGCCAGCACCTTCCCACATCACACTTTGCATGTGTATTCCCCAGACCCTCGCCGGAGGGGTACGGCATCCAACCTCGCAGGGCTCCAGCAAGGGAAAACTTCCCCGAGATCAGTCAGAGCTTGACTAAGCAGGGGCTGGAAGGCTCACTCTGGAAACACTGGCTGCTCAGTATTCCCAGTGGTTTGGGAGGAGCTGAGGTGAGAAAGTCAGCCCAGGAGAGGGAACAGAGAAAATACAATGAAGAAGAGGAGACGGGCAGAGTTAAAGTTGAAGCTGAGGTACCTGCAAAAATGTATCATCTGCGCTTGCACATGACTGAAATGACTGGCACCTCTTTCTGTCCATTCTCCCCTGCTGAAAAGCACAAGCACACATGTTTATTTTCAAGTTACCTCTTAGTGTGGAGAAGGCTTAAAAATGTCATATGTGTGATAAAATGGCTCTGCTGTATTTCCTGCTCTATGACTTGGCCACTTGGTGATTAAGAGCTGCTTTTACTGTCATTAAACGAGGCTGTGCCATCAGTCTGCAGAGCAGGGACCTGTGGCTCACTGCAAACAGCCTGGAGTGTGCACGCTCCTGCAACTGTACTTGTTACACTCAATGCAGGGTTTGCATGTGTGGAACACGACTCTCAGAAGTGCAAGCCATGCCTGTGACATAAAATGAGCTTAAACTGCGGGCAGCCCTTTTGAGTGAGCTCGAATCTTGTGGTCACCCCGCTAAACAGTCATCCCAGGGCCTGAGCACAATGGTGGTTTTAATCTTGTGGCCACACCTGGCTCAAAACAACTGAAGTGAATCTACAGAGCACATGACGTGGAGGAAGAATTTTGAAGGGACTTCCTACCCAAGCCAAGTTCAGCAGCGTCTGCAAAAAAATGAGGCAGCTAGTAAATCAGTCAAAGCATCCACGGTGTCTGAGGCCAAGCAGTAAGGTTGTTATTTACCAGGGTCTTGTGCTTCATGCCCTCACTGCTACCTATACCCACAGAACTGCCAAGCAGATGTAAAATACTGAGGTGTGGTACTGCTGGATTCCTGCTTACAGGACAACTGACCATCTTGTCAAGCCAGACCCTTGCAATTTGCTCCGAAGCTCAGTGTCTCATGCTAAAGAAACTATAAACTTTACAGGATCGTTTCCTTACACCCCCCCTCCCCGAATACTGTATATTTTGAAACTCTCCTTATAAAAAACCAAGCAAAACACGGGGGATTTTGTTCTTCACAGTTTTGGTCAGAGCAGAGTTTTGTAGAATTGGTGTAAAGCTGTGAAAAGCACAGCAAGTGTGGAACGCTCCCATTTTGCACTCATTTGGTGTGACTGTAAACAACCACACAGCAGTGGAAAATCCCGGAGCAGCATGTCCCTCGCCTGCAGGACTTCTCTGGCCTTCCAGGAACCATATGAAAAGCAGTTATTTCCAAATCTGAAAGTCAAGTTTTAGGGATACAAAGTTCTCAGTCACAGTGCTGGGTGTGAGGGTTTACCAGTGCAATCTTTCAGGACTTTAGTAAGAATTACACAGTCGAAGCCCCAGGCGTCAGTGTGAAAATGTTGTCACGGAGGATGTAATTCTATGCCTGGGGCTCTCAGGTCCCCTCTCTAACAGAGTGCAGTACGGGTTAGTTATTGTACGGATGGTCTGTGCCACTCTGGGCTTTGCCACGATATCTGGAGTCACACTTAGACTGGAGATAAAACACAAAACTCTAACAAGATCGTGTATTTCTTATGGTACCAGTCATAATTTTTAGATGTTTCTTTCACGCAGTGTGCAGTCCCTAGGGCATAACTCGGGGAGGTGGGGGGGTGGCCCTCAAAGGCTGGCTGGCTTTTCCTGCTCTGCTTCAATTCTCCTTTATGTGGAGGAAGTCACATAATTGCTCCATGACTATTTCCATGACTCTGGAAGGGAGATGCTACCTGCCTCCCTCCCCAGAGCAGCCCACACCGAGAGGTACTCCGGGCCTAAATCAGACTCACATCAAAGGAATTTGCCCCTGACTTCCAAGGAGGAGGATCAGGCTCTCCCCATTTGCCGTCACCGGCATTAAGAGCACTTAGGTTATATTGGTATCAGTCTGGGGTAATTTAATGATTATAGAGGGGTGTTTGAAATAAATCGACACAAGGAGTAAACCTGAGTATCTTAGAGTGAAAAGGATGAATCCTGGAGTGGCACGCACAGGCTGGAAAGCTTCATAATTTAACCTGCAAAGTATTTTTTGTTTGGCAGGGAAGTTTTATGGCTGCTTGCAAGCAGAAAATAGGTCAATTATCAACGAGATTCGTATTTATTTTTTAATCCCTCACAAATTGCAGTCTACATTTCAACCCTCAAGTGGAAAGAAACAGAGGTTTGAGAAAACGGGGGGGAAGGGGCAGATTTTTTCTTGGCACCTAGGAAAAAAGATTAATTTTTTATTCTAAAATTATCAACAGGTATTTTCCATCGAAATTGGGGGGTAGGGGAGAGACGAGGAGTAAATCAGAGGTGACCGCCTGATCTGAGGGGAGGGGGGAGGGGGGAAGGCAGCGACGGTCGGGCCACCCCGAGGGACGCGGCAGCCTTTCTCTGCTGACAGGGGCTGCTGGCCGTGGCCCCCCTGCCGCACGGCGCAGGCAGGGCCGGTTTAAATGAGAAGTTGTGCCAAAACTTTCCGAAGTTAATTAAAACACCCCCTACCTCCCCCCCTTCCTCTCGCCGTCGCCGGGCTCCCCGCCG
>VZTU01000807.1:141635-159893 GCA_013400835.1 Zapornia atra
CTTCATAATGGCAAGTTAGCAGCAGTTTGCTGTCATGCTGGAACTATTCTTGTCTAAGTTGTCCTCTCTTCTGAGTTCGGATCATCCTCAACACCCCCAGAATCTTTTCAATGAAAGAACGTCCTCTGAATCCAAAATGGGCTCTCTCTTCCCTCCCTGTCTTCTGCCATTATCCTCACGCACCAGCTCTTCCTCTAGCTAGTGGTATTGCCAGCACCGTGGCCTAAGGCCAAGGGAGTTAGACAAAGCAGTCCTTGCAGTTGCACATATCGCATTCAGAGTGATATGACTGCAAATGGCCCCCTCCTTTCTGGAGCTTAATTCTGAGTTGAAGGAGATTGCTTTTTTATTGTGCTTAAATGAAATGACCCCCAGTCAGGAGTAGAAATCCTAGGTTTGCTTCCAAACGTGGGGTGAAGGATCCCCCCCGGCCCCGTCCTGCAGAGGAGAGGAAAACAGGAAATCTGTCCCTTTTGGCCTGAAATCAGCCCTGCAGAAGCCTCTCTGTATGAATGCTGAATATTTTGGTCTCAGCCAACGGAGGGCTCTGGGCAGCTGTGGATGTCACAGGGATTTTCCTCTGGGAGGTAATGCTGCTTCCCTGCAGTGCAGGGCTTCTGGTGCAGGAATATTTGGAAAGGCAGCGTCGACTCAGCTCCTGGAGCTGCATCCTTGCTGCAGAGCTAACTCCTTTCAAGTTTAGGCTGAGAGTGGCCACTCTGCAAAATCATGTGTAAACTGTGCTCCAGGGTATCAGTGAGATGAAGCAGTTGTGGTTGATGGGTGACTGTGCTCTGAAGTTCTGAGGGAGAGGAGCTGTTATGGGGGGAGGGAATATGGGGAGGAAGCCTCCCTGGGTTGTCGACAGATCTGGGGATGACTGTGGGTGAGGAAAATGCAGCTGGTCCACAAGTGACTCAGGATGCTGGAAACATTCGGATGCTGACTCCTCTGCCTTACACCAAGCTGAGGGAGGAAGACTCTGTTGTTAGAGCAGAATTTGGTGCCTGTTGCCCATGTCAGTGGTGGCACTTGGCCCAGGATTGGTGCAATTAGGTTTGCAGTGTTTCATATGAATGAATCATCATCACCTTGGAGCGCCTGTCCTCTGGAAATTGGGCCCCTGTGTGTAGCACCCCAGGCTGTGGGTTCCAAACTGTCTGTGTTTGGGGAGTCCAAATTGTTTTATTTCCCGCACAATCACCTTCTCTGCCTGGACTATAAAAAGGTGTTGTTAGGTGCCTGTGGTGCTGTGGCTCTACCTTCCCATCCTCACCTGACTGCAGTGTCCCACAGGAACCCCTGTTACCCGTTCGAACAGCCATGTTTGGATTTGTTTGTGTTCTCTTGCTTACCATACTGAATCCTGTGAAGTAGTTTCCTCCTCATCTGTCTTGTGTTTTATGTTTAACTCTGTTTCTCTGCAAGAGGGCCAGCTGCTGAGCTGAGGTGAACTAGAGCATCTCCACTGACTACAATGGAACCAGAGAGATCTACACCAGCTGTGAACTGGTCTGTAGTTTCTTTCCCCTTGCCTCTGTGTGTTTTCTGGCTCTGGATATTCACCAGCATTCCTATTTTGTTCAGAGTATGCACAGTCAGAGAAAAGTAGCTTTAAGGTACAGAAGCCAGCAGAAACAGCTTGGGATTTTCCTTTGCTTTTATTCTGATTCTTGCAAAAATGTGCAATTTCAAGACAAAACCCTGTTCCTATAATAAAGCTTAAAGAACCAACAGGGTTGTCCGTGCACCTGCCACACCTCAGAGCAACCGAGTTTCTTGGTGAAAAATAGAAATTCTCACTGAGAGGTGAAATGAAAATAATTTCCCTAACTGGGGCTGTAGCTTGCAACTGGAGAGGCCAATTTAATTCAGTCCCAAGAAATGATACGAAGCATGCTAAGCCATTCCTTACATTTTTAAGACTGCAGTGCAGACTTGCATGAGCAAATGGCTTGCTTGTCACCCTTTACAGAGACAGCTTATGTTTTACATTGTTGTCCATATTGAGAGATTGTTTTTGGAGTGGGAGTACTGGAAAGAATACTGTTTGTAGGCAGAGCAGAGAGCAAAGTGTTCGTGCCTTAGCGATGGAGTTAATTTCTAGGAAATACACTTCCCTCTCCAATTCAAACCAAAATTTGCTGGTTCCCTGATCTCTTGGAAGTCCATGTGAAGTTAAAAGTAATCTGAAAAGCGCAATAAACATGTTTCAGAATTAGCAGTTTTCAAGTGGACTCGTTAGGACGTTTTGAAAACTGGCATTTTTGGCTTTGTCTACCTGAGGGTTTAGCTTTAGAGCAGTGGTGTGGTTTTCACAGTCCACAGATTTATCTCCCCGTAGAGGTTGGTTGAGTTGCAGAGTGGGTTTGGTTCATGTTAACTTGATTCCTTTTGGATAAAAGTAAACCCATACCTTTTAATGGGAGCACAAGGGTCCAAACCAAAGATGGGACAGCTTTGAACCACACCCATCATCCAGACACAGCCTGGGGGACCAGACTAAAGTCTGAAGTCATACCCACTTACCCCAACTACATGTGGTATATGCGTAGCAAACGCTTTCATCTTTTGATTCTTTTCTGTTGTGCCAAATAACTTGCTGGTGTAGAAATATCCCATGTCTTAAGCTAGAAAAGAGGAATGGTGGGGAGTCCAAGTGACTGTCTTTTGTTTTTCTGATTTGGAAAAAAAAAAGGCAGGGGGTAGGAAGAGGAGACATAAAACATGACCGTTATCCACATGGAAAGATTAAATAGAACAAGAGCACTAGAGGAAAGGCCCAGAGTGTGACAGATCAAAAGACCAAGGCCTCTGGCTGTTAGGATAAAGAATGTCCTAGTTCTTGAGAAGGTATTTGTATGTGTGCACACTGGATTTTTTAAAAAGGAAATAGTTTTATTCAAAGGAAGGTCTGTTTCTGCCACAAGAGCTGTTCAAGGGGGAAAATACAACTTTTACAGCCAGTGCTATAAGGAGTTTTTTTGTGCAAATGAGAACGGGGTCCATTATTTTAAAGTAAAAAACCTATTTGAGGGTTGGGGGAGATGGGGGCTGCCTGTTCTTGGTCTGGGTTGGCAACTCCTGTAGATTTCAGTGTGTAGCTTGGCTCTGCAGTAGAGCTAGTTGTGTAGACGTGCATGTGGTGTCTCAAGGAGTTCTTGTTGAACTTAAACCGAAGTGCATTGAGGGCTAAGGAATGAAATATTACTGTAGTCAGCCAAAGCACTACAGCTGTGGTTCAGGCAGTGTTCAGATACGCGCTGCAGAAATGGCTGTGCTGGTTGACGATGTTGCCTCTCCCCTTGAAGATGCCTCACATTGGATGTTTGCAGAGCAGCTTACGTGAACATTTCTCATGTGTTTTCTTGCCAAGTTGTCTTATTTAGGACCGAGGAATTTATATCCTCTCCTTTCTGTTAAAGTATCCCAGCCTGGTTGTCTTGTGCGACATACCATCAGGAATCAAGCTGCCATCATCTGAAACAGGTGAGGAATGTCCTCCAGTTGTGTGGCAGAGGCAGTAAGGTCCAGCACTGGGTTTCATTTAAGTCAGTGATAGTTATTAGCCATCTAAATGACAATAGCCTTTGTGTTGCAAGCAAGCTCAGCTTGAAGAGACCAAAACAGAGGTAGAAGCAGTGACATTCCACAGATTACACCATGTACCCTGAGTAAACTCCAAGCTACAGGTATGTCATCTTAGGTGCTGTCATGTTCATGTGTACAGTTTGTAAAATGGCAGGGGTTTACCTATGCCCTTTTTATAGGACTTTACAAAGTACAAGGCAGTAGCGAAACATACTCAGTAGGGATGGCTCTTGACTTCGGTAACTCAGTTCTACATGACTTACTCAGTGAGTTGACTAACTACTCCTGATTTTACTTAGCTGTTGGCGAGCGGGAAACAGGGTGGCAGTTGAGATGGGTACGTGCTGTGGCACCTGCTGGGAACGGATCAGGTGAGAGTACCCCAGTGTTCTTGCTCCCACTACTTCCTTGCAGGGTGCACAGTAAGCTGCCTTTCCGGTAGCAATAGAATTAAGAATTAAAACTTAACACCAGCAAATTGATACTACTGCTCAGGCTTGGAGACAGGAGCTGAAGGGATCCTTACAAGCCTATCAGAAATGAATGATAAGATTCCTGGTCAGGGGGAGTTTAGGCGAACAAAGATTCATTCTAGATCCTTTGTCTCCCAGGGTGTTAATTTGGGCTCAGAGACTGCTGGAAGGAAGAGATTTTGAAACAAAAATCTCATTTCTGTTCATTGTTAGATACCCCNTTAATAAAGGATAATATTGATTAACAAGAAAATCACTATATTTTTGTGGGGAAATATGCTTCTGGCAGTCTTCTGTTTGAATACAGAAATAAAAGATGTTGGCACAGGAATAAATGGGTATATTAAAGGTTTTGTGTACAGTTAATTAGGAAAGTGGAGGGAAGAAAGTGTGTATATTAATTTAGGTTTTAAACAGCAGCAAGCACTAAGACAATTTGGGTTGTGGTACAGGGTGTCAGTTAAATTCAGTACCAAGCACACTCCCTTTTCGATTCTGTCAATTCTTCACTGTCTTGTCTCCATTGTCATTTTAACGTGAGAGAGCAAGCCTCAATTTAGATCCCCCCTCCTTTTTTTCTCTCTAGTGAATACCTAATCATCACACTGATTTTTGACTGGGTATTGACTGTGAGACTTCCTGGCCTAATTTTTCTTGCTAACTATAATAGCAGTAGCTGGTGGTGATTTTTTACTATTTTTTTAAAATCTGAGATATATAGGATGTTCAGAGATGCAGATGTATTTTGGGTTAATTGAGTAATAGTCATCCAAGACCCAGGGCTTCTCCTTGAAATTAACAGACAAAGTGATAGGTCAAAAAGCTCAAGGTCCATTACCCTGTGAGATACTAATACCCCCACAATTAATTTCATTTTCATGATTGCATCATCTTAAATTGAGATGAAATCAAGGATTTTTAATTCCCCCCCTCTCCTTCAGCTGAGTTTGACTGGCACAACTTCTGACATGTGTGTATGGAGGCTGGTGCCATGGCCAAGTCAAATCCTTTTCTTTGTTCTCCGGGCCTGCTGCTGCTGATAAAGTGGTCGGCGCATGGCATTATGTCTTATTACATTTTTGATGCAGACTGCAAAGAAATGGGTAAACTCACCATGGTTACCACGATCTGTCATTTGGCAGGGCACGCCGTACTCAGCAATGGCCTCTAGTGTCTGCTGCACGGCTCTGCATATGTCGTGGGTACAGTAGACAATACAGCACCCCTGGCTGCTGAAGCGACGCCGCTCTACTCACCTGACTGCTAATTCACATCAGGAGTGATGCTCCAGCTCCAGCCCCAACTCCAGCCGCAGGTTCTTACTCACAGTTAGTTTGCCTTCTGAAAGTTCTTGTTTGTTTTTGTCATTCAGTGTTGGCTGAGTCGCTGCTGGATTCGAGCTCCCATGCTGAGACCAACTAACTGTCCCACTAACAGGCTTTCACATCTGTGAAACTTTCTTGGTCAGCCCCTGGATTCACTGCTTTCTCTTGGCACATCACATTTCTAGTAGGGTTTCTTTCTTATCTAGACATAGCCTCTGTGTCATTTCTTTCAGACCAGGCGTGTGTTACTGCTTAAATCAACACAATCTAAACCGATCACTAGATTATCTGCACTATATTATCATTAACTGATATGGTAGTGATAAACTGCCTTTTTGTTTCCCTGATGAGGTGCAGCTAAGGTTTGCTCAGTGGGTAGAGCAGGATTCCCAAGCCTGGTCATCATAGTCCTTGCCTTAATTCTGAACCAGTTTGGAGCTCCCAGGTCTTGTATGTGACTGCTTGTGCTAACGCTTCAGGAACAAGTTTTTGCAGGATTGGTCTTTTGCTTTATTGTGCATGAGGAAAAATCGCTTAAGTCTTTCTCCACTTAATTGAGGTAATTAAACCTTCTTACCTTGCAGCACAAGGGGCTCATTAATGTGTTTGAAGCATTTTGAAGTCCTTGGAGGAAAGATGGGGTTTGCTGTTGTGTCATGTTTGATAACTGTTGAAATCCAGTCATCTGGATGTGAGACACTGAGTTGTACATAGAGAAATCTTACACTTGCTCGTGTATTTTGAGCTGGTAATGTGAAGAACTGATTGGGAGAATAGCTGACAACTGTGGTGTTCCTTCACAGTGCCGTACTCTATGGGTGTGGTGTTTAGTTTCGGGGGGGTTTAGTATGCTTTAGCAAAGTGTGACAGCTCCATGTGAAACCTCATCGATGGAAATGCAGATTGTAGCACCATAAACTTTAGCAGCTTAGTTCAAGACAAAGAGAAACCTTTGTTTTTTTTTAAGGTGACCTAGTGACCAGCCCAATTTACCTTTTTTTTAGGATCTCACATCTAGTTAACTAGTTAAAATCCAGAACGTGCTATTCTTGTAATGAAGACAACACCATAGTGATATCCTGTGATCAGTTCTGAAGTGGAAAGAGACTTCCCAGCTGAGGACAGGAGTCTGTTCCATTGCCTACAACAGTGCTCATTGAATCAGCATTTTACAGTGTAACTACTGCCTCTTTCTTCTTGCAGTGACGGGAAAATATGAATGAATGCAACTTTAAAACAAAACTAGAGATTTACATAGTTCTGAGCCCCAGTGACTTTTAGCATCAGTTTAATTTAGATTTAAATGAAGTCTGGTAAATGAGATCTGATCCTCGTATGAAAGACAGTTGGGAATTTTCAGCAAAGGAGTTTGGAAGGAGGAAGATTTTTTTCAGACAGCAGGCAGTCTGTGTCTGTGCCCACAGGCAAAGACAACAGTGGATACAGGGGCACTTCAGCTGCAAGAGCAAACAAGTTGAGTGGCGTAATGCTCCTTTAGTCCTGAGTGTCCATCCAGTCCAGAACCAGCAGGTCCCCTAACACTGTTACGAAATGGGCAACATAATAAAGCCCCCTAAGAAAAAAATCTGCAAGTTGCTTGTCAAGCCCCAAATTCTTACTGTTGGGGGATGAAGGGGAAGAAGCATTTTTATTGCTCATTTTTGGAGCAGTTTGGCAGTGATCACAGTTGAGTCTGTTTCTGTAACTCTTAGCTGACTTAAAACCCTGTAGATCAGAATATAATCTTTCATTTAGAAAAAGTAACCCTCACCCAAAGCCATGTTATTTTTTCCTTTGGTTTACTTATATAGTGCAATATGACTGGCTAAAAATGTTTGATATCACACAAAGAGGATATCTTTGCCTCCGATGTCGTACATCTGATATACCTCAACTGGCTGTTGCCTCTGAATAGTTCTGGCTTCATCTGAAAATAGTACTGAGGGTAACTCGCATTGACCATGTGATGACACTTTGAGTTGCAAAATTACTTTCAGATAACTTGCACTGAAAAAGTAAAAATAGCACAGCACATTAGACTCATCTGTGTGGAATGTATATATGCAAAAATAGGGCTCCTTAATATTTACAGTTTGTCTAGGCAGAACAACCTGTCATGCTACGCTCTGCTTCACTTTTAGGCAAACAGTTTGCACTGATAATGTTGCAGGCTGTGCTATTTTCAAATGTACAGCAAACATTAGAGAAGTGTTAATTTAACCATTCTCTTCCTAGCAAATAGTGAGACTCTGAAATGGCATTGCTGTGCTAAGCCAAAGGTGAGCAGTCACAGCTTTAAGAAAAAAGTGCTCTAAAATGTGTCCCAGTGTAACAGACTAATTAATCTTTAGGTAATAACAGATTTTTTTTTTCCCTTTTCTCTTTACAGCTGGGAGTGTTCACTCTCCCTCCACCAGTATGGCAACATCTGCGCAATATAGACAGCTTATAAATGACTATGGACCCCCATCTCTAGGCTATACACAAGGGATGCAGGTACGGCTCGGCTTCTTGTTTTGTGTTAATCAGATCACTGACCCTACATTTGCATGGTAGCATGGATTGTAGCCTGTAATCTGAGGTGTTCCTCCCTCCCACCAAGATTTGAAATCAAACCCAAATGGCAGACTGATTCATCACACATGTCTTGGGATCAAATTAGACTAAGCAGAGTACTGAGTGAGACTGGTTACTAATTAACTGCTAGTCCCAGCTCTTCTGAGTCACTGTGAAACATGTCTTGAGTTATGTTCTGATAGTAAGGGCTCTAGCATGTATTTAAATTATTTGTAAAAATTAATATTTCTGTACTGGTTTTCTTTGGCAAATTTATAGTCTGAAATTTAGTGTGTGTCCTATAGGCTGCTTCAGGAATCTGGCAATCAATTATCCATGGAATAGATTTGACTTAATAGGATTCCCCTTATGATATGGGCAGTTCTTGCTATCCCCGCCTAGCTAACATCCCCACAGAACATACACCTAAATGCTGAAAAGCAGAAACAGAGTTAAATAAACAGTTCTCAGCTTGCTGTTCTTGCAGGGCTCTTAACTTTGGTTTCACCTAAGGTCCCAATCTTGCAGCTGCATCCTCCCACTTGATCCTGATGTTTGAAGGACACTGTGTTCAACCAGAGCAGCAATTGCAAAAAGAAAAACACATTTATATAGTAAATAATGTATTTTTAAAAAAGTGTCTTCCAGGGCTATTTCTGGTCCTCTATGAATTCCCAGTTGCTGTGTGTTGTATTGTGTTGTTTTTTAGCAGTATTTAACCGAGATTAATCTACTTTTAACTGCAGGGTACCAGCAGCAGTCAAGTGCCACAAAGCAAATATGCAGAACTTCTAGCTATCATAGAAGAATTAGGAAAAGAGATTAGGCCCACATACGCTGGGAGTAAAAGTGCGATGGAGAGGCTAAAAAGAGGTAATGTTTAAATTTATTTGAAAGAGAAAAAGTTGTGTCCTGTACATGTTGTGCAGTATTTGTGTACAGCTTCATGACAGCTGTTTCCTTTGAAAGGAGACAGCTGTCTCGAGCTCATCGTTAAACTAGGTATATTAACAAGCAACTGAAGCCTTGGGATACTCAGTTCCTACTGTATTTGATAGATAAACCAGTGACCAAATGTGTTTCATGTGCACAAGGGGAGTTCCAGTTAGTAATTCAAACCTTATTTTAGAACCCATGAAGTGTCTAATGGATATGTTTTTCGAGGTTCCTGGTGACTTGTTTGTCCCTTCAATTCCCTTTCCTCCCCAGTCTCCAAAATACACAACTGTTTACTTCTTCCCACATACATCGCCCATCTACTTGACCCAGGAGTCTTTAGGGAAGTGCATTTTGCCTAAAGAAATAGGTGGTAATTCACACTAAGGCTGGTTGGAAGAAGAGCTGTAAAAAAGGGGAAAAAAAGGGTTGTCAGTGAAGGCTGTTCAGGCTGAGATGTCAGAGTACCCAGAGCTTGGTCTGCTTAGGCACCCTTACCTGTTGTCAAGTGGATGTCATTAAGAGTGTGCTAGCAAGGGAGGTAGGAGCTTTTAGGCCTGGCTGATAAGTCTCTTTAGCTTTGCTTTGTCAGCTAAAAGGGGTAATAAATGCCCTTTCCTTGCAGTGTAAAAGAAACCCCCACATGCCCCACTGCTGACATCAGCTTGACATTGTCCTCTGCAGGGGACGTGCGAGGGATATTTCTGAAGGAGCAGTGGGACATTCCACTGCTCCAACTCCTGAAATGACTCTGAAGGGCCATCGACAGCAGTTGTACTGCTGGCAGTTCTGTTACTTGCCAGGATGATGTAGTGTTGTGGTTTAACCCCAGCTGGCAGCTCGGCACCATGCAGCCACTGTGCCACTCCCCCAGTAGGATGGGGGAGAGAATCAGAAGAGTAAAAATGAGAAAACTCTGAGTTGAGATAAAGCCAGTTTAATAGGGAAAGCAAAAGACACATGCAAAGCCAACCAAGAAACTCCTTCCCCATTTCCCATGGGTAGGCAGGTGTTCAGCCATCCTGAGGACTGCAGGGCTCTGTGACATGTAACTGGTGACTTGGGAAGACAAATGCCATCACTTGTACAGTCCCCCCTTCCTCCATCTTCCCCCAGCTTTATATGCTGAGCGTGACATACAGTATGGGATATCCCTTGGGTCACTGGGGACAACTGTCGTGGCTGCACCCCCTCCCAGCTCCTTGTGCATCCCCAACCCCTCACTGGTGGGGTGGGGTGCAGAGCAGCAAAAGCCCTGGCTCTGTGTAAGCCCTGCTCAGCAGGAAGGGACCCTTCCTTGTGTTATCAACACTTTTTCCACCACAAATCCAAAACATAGCCCAGTACCAGCTCCTGTGAAGAGAATTAACCCTATCCCAGCCAAAGCTAGCACATCTAGCTACTTTTTCCTCACTTTCCTTGGTCCTTATGCTGAGCTTGGCTCATGTGTTCAACCCTGAATGGGAATGTTGTTGTAACAGACTTAACTTCACCACCCTGCAAATCCCCCTTACATTTACCCAAGACTACAAAGCTTTATTTAAAGCTCAACCATTATGGGAGAGTAATATATCTGCCGTGACATGCAATAAAATGACTAGTAGCTGTTCTGGGAAAGGATGCAATAAAGCCTGCTGATGAGTGGTAAGTGGAACCTGGCCCAGCTAAAATCAATGTTGCTGGAGTCTCTCTTTATTGCATTGCCTGAGTCAGTATTAATAGATCATGAATGGCAATAGGCTAATGGGGACAACTGAGAGACACTGGGAGAGATGCAGACATTCCCTGAAACGAATGGCTCAGTTGGGTGAGAAAAAGTTGTTGTGCTGCTTCTTCCAACGAGCATTTAGTTTGTTGGCTTAGGTACATTTCAGGTGAAGTGCTGCTGCTGTGACTTGCCAGTGTTGCAGAGAATCCCAGATAAATACTTTTTGCTGCCATCTTTTGGTCACAAACATACCTCTCTTTCCATTTTGGGAGCCTGATGGCTGAAGGAGCATGTGCAAGTGTGAGAGCAAAAGTGACTGCAGCCTCCATGGCCATGTGGAGGTGATTCCTGAATAAAGTCCCTGTCCCCAGCTCCACCTGCTCCTAAGTACAGAGGCTACCGACCTCTAAAATTGGCCAAACTCCCAGTGTTCTAACATAATTCAGAATAGTTCTGCTGCATAAACCGGGCGTCCTGCCACCAGATCCAGGGCTGATGCACTGCATCCCACAGCTGCGTTTCCGCATCCTGCTGCGGGATGCAGCTTTACTGGTCTGTGGCAGTTTCACCCTCTGCAAAGCCTTGCACCTGTCAAGTCCCAAGTCAGTTCTCCTTGGATGCAAACAGTGTGGCTGTGAGCTGGGCTAGAGCAGCCTTCCAGAAACAGAATCCATTATCTCCAGATAGAGATTAAATCTCATCTATTGCCTTATTGTCCTTTCTCCGCCTTGTTAAGGAGCGTGGTTGAACAGAGAAATCGTTTTCTATCTTGTCCTGTCAGTAAAATTTAACCTCGTTTGTTGTAGAAAAATCTGCCTGTCTCATTTTAAAATCTATCTCAGGGTCTGTTCTTTCAGCAGCTCTGTGAACATGAATCTAGATTCAGTTCCAGGATTAAGAATCAAGGTCCAGATTGCTGGAACTCAAGGCAACAGGACTTGTAGTGGAAAATTCCACATTATGTCTATCAGATGAGAGTAGATATGGCAGCATGTAAAGTGGTGATGATTTACACTGGGAGCTGAGCCAGTGTGAGGAGGTAACTTTGCACACACCATAAAAAACTACGTTTTATTCTTACAAGAGACACAGCTCGTGTTCACGCAGAATTATGAAGGCTTGGAGTTTTTGATGCATCCTCCCAGAGGAGAACTATCCCAAAGTATTAAGACTTCCAGAGGTTGCTAAAAAGACTCCCCAGATAACTATTTTTCTTTACTCCCCTGTAAGAAAATAACTCACAGGTAGGTTAGGTATTTCTTTTTCTTTCTAGTTAAGTCTTCTATTTTAAATAGGCCTGAACTGCACAGTAAGACATACCTGTCAGTGCAGGCAGACACATCTTACCATGCTCTGACTCCTGATTTTAGTCTCTTTGCAATTAATAATGCCATTTAGCAGCAGCTGATCGTTGGAAGGTGAGGGATCTCTCCCTTTTCTGAGGCATGCAGTGGTAGCCTTGGCAACTTGGGACAGAAACAGGCGAACCTTTCTCTGGATTGTCACTGTGCCTGTGACCTGAATGAGATGATGTAAAACCTGTGCAATTCCTTTGCAGGCATTATTCATGCCAGAGGATTAGTTCGGGAGTGCTTGGCTGAGACGGAACGAAACGCAAGATCCTAGCCCGCTAATTCAGTTGCAAGATTTTCCATCTCTCAACGAAGAAACATAACACTTGCTCCTTTTGACTCTTGAAACATTCAAACTCCTTTATTTTGAATGTTTTACCTTTCTTGGTTTGCCCTTACAAAACTGTATAGCTAAGAATGAGAAAACAAGGATTTTTCAACTTACTGAGGGTTTGCATTTTGTAAAGACATTAAAACTCCCTAAAATGTTTCTAATCCATAAAAACAGAACTGCATGCAGAGGAATGCTCTTTCTCTCCCAGGCTCTATTTCAGTTCTCTTCTTATCCAGCCACAGTCTCATTCTGTTTTTTTTTTCCTTTTGACTATATTCACTTAACCCCAAACTGTCAATCTTTCAAAGTTTGACATAAGCTCTAAGGATTTTTTTTAATAAATGCAGAATAGCATGCTGTACCTCGTAGTCTGCTAAGTCACAATTTGTCATACAGCATAGACCCTGCTTAGAAATAACCTTCCCCTTTTATTTTTCCTTTTTTGTTTTGCATAAACATTTGCATGACTGTTAGTGCTTTGAAGTCCATTTAAAGTGCATGAGTTATATGGAAAATAGGGAAACCTATTAAATAATAACAAGGTCCTGGAAAACTAATTTCTACATTAAGGCTGGAGATTTCAGTTTAAAGTTTGCAAAAAAAAAAAAAAAAAAATTCTGGATAAATTACTAAAACTGTTATTTGCATCTTTGTATGTATTTATTACTTGACGTAATAAAGCTTATTTTCATTAACAGTTTGTATTAAACCTCTGTACAGTCACTTTAATGAGATTCGTGCTCCATAGACAAGAACTCTCCACAGATAAAAGATTTAACCTTCATGCAGGAGGTTCAAATTCAGGAACAGACAAGGGAATGCCCTGCAGATGGCCAGAATTTCCATCCCTGACACAGTCCAGATGCAGCCGATCTCTGTAAGAACGTGGTGTGGTTGTCAGTGGTCTCTATTGCTTCCAAAATACAGACTATGGCTTTGGTTCTGGGAGTGGAGAAGGTGGTGGTAGCTGGTGATGGCACTGTCCAAAAATTAAAAGAAGTTCTGGTTTAGCAGTTGACAGGATCAGAATAGGAAGCTGTACTTCACCCCCAGCTCCAAAGTAAATGTGACAAAGGAAAAGCAGCTCTGGATTTGGAGAAAGTGGGAAACTCAAAACGAGTGTGGATACCGAAACGCCCAAGCTTGACTGCAGCTTAGCATAAACCTAATACATGACAGTAACTTGCTATTGTACAATCAAATCTAAATCCTGGGGAAGATGGGATACCTGGGATATTTAATACACAGGGAGCAATAGATACCTAAATAAAATACAGTATTAAGAGGCAAAGTTAATGACTTCACGGCTTGGATGAACTGAATTCTGTGGCCTTAGGAGGCAGCTTCCAACATGTGTCATTCTTTATCTGTCATGACCTCATTTTACATTTGAACTGGAAGAATGTGACTGACCAAGCCTCACTTGCAGGAGTGCTTCCCCACACTGCTCATCACCTCTCCAGGTAAGATTTCGAAAGCTTCTGTTTAAACTTAATTCAGAACTGAGTAGTAACAGGTCTGACCTAACCCTGGTCACGGTTAATGAAGGATTTATGTCAGTACCAGCATTGCCCGAGTAAGGATAGAAAGTTCCAACCTGTTTGGGTGGTTCTCCTGAAGGGTTGGAACTCCCAACAAAACATCCTAAGGTATCATCTGGACAGAAGGAGACCTCTTGAATTTATTTTGTCTCCATTAACGATGGTGAAAAGTTTATAGTTCCCTTTTAACAAGGAGTGGTTTATCATGTTCAAAACTTGGCAGAAAAACTGATAGTTGGATGTGATTAATGAGATGATGGCAGACAGGAATAGGAATACATGTCTGCTTTTATCCCTTCGGCTTTACAGTAAGAGCAGGTCACTACTTGGTATTTCAGTTGTGCTTATGAAGCCCTCCATCATCTGTTAGTTTGAAAACTGCCTGTAAGTATAATGGCAAACATTTCCCTTACCCTGCTAAGGCAAGTCACTATTTCACACCTTTATTTCTTATCCAGCTGCTGCATCTCTTTAAAATGCTTTTTCCTTTCTAGGTTTTCCTTTGCTCTTCTTTTTTTTTCTTGCTTCTTCTTCTCTGATGCTTTTTTCTCTTTGAAAACTTCACTATCTTCACCTTTGTAGAAGAGGTCAACTTTTTCCTGCAGGATTTCTCTGGCTAGCTTTCGGTTCTGCTCCACTGATCTTGTTTGGTGACACTGAAGAAATACAATAGGACATTTGCACTGGAACTTTAGCCTGTTTGTTCTGCTTTCCCTTTTAGTCTACATATTCCTGCCATTACAGAGAAGAAACTCCTCTCTCCCTCCAAAACAAGAGGACCCTCCTAGCAAGAACTGAACTGCTGGAACTTTTATGTCCAGGTTAGGTATTCTGAAGAGGCTGCCTAATAATTACTTGCTACTGTAGCCTGTCAGACTGGCTTGAATTCTGTCAGCAAACAAGATTGCTTCCCTATTACCTTGGAAAGCTGCTGCTGAATTTAACTTGTGTCTTCCCCTTGTGATTGAATTTAATCCACAAGAAGTGAGTAAGAGTAATGCTTAAAAAGAATTTGCAAAGGGAGTATCATCAACTTGTTAAGGAAGACATTCTAACTAACTCAAAAGTGGGATAGGGATGTGACAGCTGCCACTGAAAGGCAGCTACAATGAAGACATGTTTGACTGAAAGCTACACAATACTTCTGAAGGTCAGAGCCAGGAAGATCAGCTGTGACCCCAAGTTTATTATTGACTGGGAGCCAAAACAGCTTCTTGCTGAGATTCTTTACAATACGTACAAACATCTCCTCTACTATGACATTTACACTGTGATTGTGCTTTACTAGGAAAGGAGACTTGGAAGACATGATGCAATTTGTGACGTAATGAAATAAAAGATAATTACCTTTACTACAATCCCAGATGGAATATGCTTCAGGACAACACAGTTATTTGTCTTATTTGTGGCTTGACCTCCTGGGCCATCGCCTCTTATAAACTGTTCTTTTAATTCTGCCTCTGTCAGGCCAAGGAGATTCAAAGAGTTCTTCTTTCCTGCAGCCTGAAGCAAGGGCAGTCTGGGCAGAGAAAACTGCTGCTTCCTCAGAATCCACGGTCTCCATGATGGTGTTTGTAATTCTCTCAGTAAGAATGTAAAATGAAATAAGCTTGGAACATTCATACAGAAATGAGGACAGTTTCTCCGGAATGAAACCTGAAATAGAAGTGAGGAATGAAGTTTACCATGAGAATCCTCGTTTTGAGGTGATGTCATTTAACTGCACATCCTGAGCAATACCATGATATTCAGGTTTATTTTCAAGGATATGTGAGCTGGTTTTGAAGGCATTCGCCTTGAAATATTTACCATTCTGAATGGAGTTCTGGCTCTCATTGCACTGAGGCTTCTTAAAATGAGATTATTACTTTGTAGCTGAAAGGGGTCTGGTAAACAGGAAATAAATTGGTACTCCTACCAACCCTTGGACAATACTAAAGGAGAGAGGAAAAAGCGGCTATTTCTATCTTGCAGCCTGTCTGGGAATCCTTTGCGGACACTCCGCTCGTGCCCAGGTTGCGCCTTGCTGGCAATAGTACCTGTAATTCACATGTCAACACATGCTTGAACTACATCAAATAGGACATGTGAGGGTGCAGGAATCTGCCTCTGAGGTTGCCTCAAAAAGCCTTTAAACTACTGCAAGAAACCTGCTGAAAAGGGCTGCAGATGCACATAACGTAACTAGCCCAGTAACAGCTTGGCTTCCTGTGTTTGCTGGCTTATGGTAACGCTGCGAAGAGGTGGAGAGAAAACAAAGCAATCAAAAAAAAACCCTGAAAGAACAAGAATGCATTTAGAATGTTCCTGTAGCAAGCATACGGGTGTCAGAAGTGAGTTCTGGCAGAGCAGAGCCCAAGTAGTTTAAACAAGTCTGAATGGAAAGACGGATTTTTACCTGTAGGAACAATGCGTGACTGCCCAGTTACAGGATGATTTGTGGATCCGAGATTCCTTTCTTAGGCTAGGTTAGTACAGGAAACATGTAATCCTTTTCTAAACTGATTACATGATCCAGACTTGTCTTTTGACCTTGCTCCATTACAGTAGCTTCCAAATTTTGAGGTCAGGCTCTAGCACGCACAGGTGAGTGGTTTAATATAGTGAGTACAGAAAACTCCCATTTCAAATCAAAAGAGGTGCTCTCTGGTGAGCCTGCTAATGCCCATCCTGTGCTACTCATGGCTATCTAGTCCATCGTATGGCTGTGATGGAGGAAAAAGCATCGAGGGGTAAGCTGAATATAACGTGAAATACAAATTTTAAGAAACCTTTTATTGTCAAGTAAAAATGTCCACTTGGTGGCACTAAGAGGTAGTAACTCTTTGCTGCAAAAAAAGTTGAGGGAAAAAACCCAAGAGCAGAACTACCTAGGTCTGAAGTGAGCTCTGGGTACTGAACAGTGGGTTTAGGATGGGCACCACCCGTTTAAAGTCGCCTGTTCTGAAACCAGGACTGACACCTTCGAGCTGCCCGATCTGAATGGATAAAAAGGTCAAACCCAATGTTCACTGTAAGCCTATTTCTGTGAGTTGGCTGCAAAACTAAACCTAGGTGATGGGAGAGGGTCTTCTCGGTACTTCACATAGCACATAAAACCTCCAAGAAACAAATGCTTTACGATGCAAAAAAAGAGAGGATCTGAACACTGCTTTAATTCTTATATATAAGAGATGTTTAAGCAGAAGCTGCAGAAGAGCTGTGTCAGTAGCGACATTAATTCCCGTCCTTTAAACAGTTACGGAAGCAAGCCGTTCTCGGCTTCACTGGGGAGGGCCCGGGGCTGGCCGGGGAGAGCGCAGAGCGGCCGGGGAGGGCCCGGGGCAGGCCGGGTCTGGCGGCGCAGCAGCACCCCGCGCTGCGCACGGTTGATAAAACTTTCAGACCAAGCGTTCTCCAAAACAAACCCCCGCAGGGGCTCTCCGCCCGCCCGGGGAGCGCAGCGAGCAGCCGGCTGTCAGTGGAGGCTCGGGCGCCAAGCTGAAGGCCCGTGCCGAGGGGGAAGGGCAGAGGCCGGCCGAGACCCGCAGCATCACGGCCACCGCACCACGGTCCCGGCCCTCCCAGGCGGGCCGCCTCCGCGCCGGACTGAAGTCACAGACCAGCCTCGCCGCGGCGCGACTCCCGGTATAAGCCGAGGGCAGCCCCGGGGGAAACGCCACCACTCCGCGCCGCCAGCCCTTACCTCAGGCGACAAGGAGCCGGCGCCGCCGCCCCCACTGCGCATGTGCATTTAGCTGCGCACGCATGCCCCGCCCTACGCGGGCCCGCACGCCTTCGCTTCCCCACGGGCTACTCTGCGCATGCGCGCTCTGCGGAGGAGGGCGTTACCGCTAGGCTAATTGGCACCGGGGAAGCCAATCGTGGCGCAAGGGGCGGGGTACGTACCCGTTCTATCTACTAATAAGGTTTCGGGAAACCGCGCGGCGCGTAGCTGCACTGGCCAATCCTTTCGCGGCGGAGCGCGTACTTTTCCACGTAGCGAATGAGCGCGGAAGGCGCGGCTTGGCGCGCGGTCAGGGCGGCCAATCACCGAGCTGGGCTCTGTCTGGAGTGCCCTCTACCCCACCACGTTCGAAACTCGGCCGCCAATCGCCGGGAAGGAGGCTGCGGGCTGCGCCTTGTTTATCGCGTAACGGCCGCTGGAGGAGGCAGCTCTCGGGTCCCTGCAGACACCTCCTCGCGGGCTCCCAGAAATGCGGGTAGGAACCGGGGGCAGCCGGCGGGGCCGGGGCTAGCAGCGCCGCCGCTCTTGGCCGCGTCCCAGTGCCGCGAGGCCGCCCTCACCGCCCCGCCCCTTTCCCCGACGAGTGACGGGCTCGCCAACCAATCTGAGGCGGCGCTGCTGTCAACATCCCGGAGCGCGAGGGCCAGCTGCCCAATGAGAGTGCGGGGGTGGAGCTTGGCCTGCGGGGCGGTGGGGGCGGGGTCCCGAGGGCAGA
>VZTU01000809.1:412-30338 GCA_013400835.1 Zapornia atra
GCTCCTGCCCTGCCCGCCGCTCCGGCGTGCTGTGCTCCGCGCCGGGGTACCGCGCTGCTGCACGGCGCGCCCGCGTCTGCCCTCCCCGCCGCGCACACACACGCTCACACACACACACGCGCGCGGGAGGGGGGAGCGAGCGGGAGAGGAGGAGAGGGAGGGGTACGAGCACGCACGCACACGGTTACACAGAGCGAGGGGGAGAGAGGTACAGGCAGACACACACAGGCGCCCGCAGAGACACGCACCCGTGAGCAGAGGCACGCACGGATGCAGAAGGACAGGCACACGCAGAGAGCGGCAGCCCGGCACGGACGCGCTCAGATACGGGCAGAGGCACGCACCCACTCCGCGAGGCACACGCACACCCGCGGACGTGCGCGGAGGCTGGTGCCCGCCTCGCCTCCCCTCCCTCGGCTCCGCCGCGGCGGCCGCAGCAGCCCCAGCCCGGGGGCGTCCGGCTTTTGGGTGGGTACCCCCGAAGGGGTTCCGCTGCGGGCTGCAGCTCTCCGGCCAGGCGCTTCGCAACAGCTTGCCCAAGGGGTGGCACCGCCCTCGCCCTTCTCCCCTTCTCCCTCCCCCCGGCCCCCCGGCATGAAAACCTGTCCCTGCCCCTGGCCGCTCAGTCAAAACCCTGGCAGGGACTTGTCAAACACCGGCGGCTCCGGTCAGTGCTCGGCGCTCGCCCGTGGGACCCGGGAGACCTCCGCGTTGTGTCCGTCCCCGCCGCAGGCTGTGGTTGACCTTGAGCCAGTCACTCCATGCCTGTGGCTCGCGGATCTCCATTTATAAATGTCATTGCCATGATGCAAGCACGACAGTGGCACCGGACCCGCCACAGATGGAGACAACCTGTCACACAGTGAACAGTGCAACTGGGGAGAGACACAGGTAAATACACTTTCCTCTCCTTTCATTTGGGGTGGGTAGAGCTTGCCCCCTCCTCCCAGGAACCAAACGGGTGAGCTTGTTCTGTTTTCTTTTGTTTACCACCACACAGCCAGCACTTGGTCTCGCTGGGAGCAAAACCTGCATTTTGCTCACTGGGAGCAAAACCTGTGGCTTGCTCCATCCGTGTCATACTTGGCATTGAAAAATGCAGAGAAACTCGTGAGAGTGTACTTTCTCTCTCTGGAAATGGGGCTAACAGGTGAGGCTTCTTCCATCCTTCCCGGGATGAAAGTCTGTCTTTCTCTTGAAAGCCCTTTGTCAGTGCTAAATGTTATTAATCAGGCTTTTATCATCATACTATCTGATGCCTTTGCTGGCTGTGAGCCATATGCTTAGCCTACACTATCTCTTAGCAGCACAGATCTGGAAGAAAACATCCCCCTCTTTACCCTTCCTCCCAGTGCCTCTCTCACTAGCTGGCAATAAATACTCAAGTTACTTCAGTCTCTGGACATTTTGACGGGCTGGCTGTGGCTGCTTTGTTTGGCTCTGTGCTCAGGAAGGAGGTGATGACGATTTAAATGTCGTTTAATCCTTTTTCCTTTCCCACTCTTCAGCACTGAAGATGGCTGTTGCAAAAGGACACATATCTTCTCGTTTCTATGAAGATGGCTGTCGCACGTTTTTCTTTCACGTTGTACATAATCAGGGTATGGCAACCAGATGAAAAATGTTTTGCTGGAGAATGTATCTTTTCTACAAAAAAAATAAAATCAAATCAGTGTTTACCTTTGTAATAGTAAAACGCTTCTTGCTGATATTCCTTTTCCAATTATTACAATGAATTATTCATTCACAGGAATATTTGAATCATAATTATGATTTATTTCTTCACGTGGTTAACTATTGAGAACTCCCTTAAAAACAGCTTTTGGGAGGGAGGGGAAAGCTCCCGAGGTTTGTAAGAAGGTGCAGGGCATGTCTTCATTGCAATCGCTGGTGTGATCGAGCTCATCCTGTGCTGGGTTTAAACGAGCAAGCTTCAAAGAGCACAGCAGAAACAACGTGGAGCTCCGCCACGATTTGCAGGACGGTTTTCCAGCCCACACAGGCATTGCATGCTGCCACAGCTCTAGTCTTCATGTTACTTGAGCTAGCAGGGTTACAGACAGCTCAGGTGCCTCCACGCAGCCTCCAGTCCCATCCGTTTATGTCTACCTGTTCGGCTCACCTCCTACCAGAGTTCATCTCTGAGCAGGCACCCAGGCTGCTACGTACCGCCCGTGCTTGCTCCTGAAATCCCATAAGAAGTCATGTATTTCTTTCTGTGTACTCAGGCTCAGCATTAAACCCATAAGCCTTTGCAACGCGCAACTAAACTCTTTTTAGCACACAGCCTGTTCCCAAACTGATCTGCACCACACTGCCTGTGCAACCGCACCCCTCACTTCTATATTAAGAGGCGATGCCAGCTGCCACCATTCAGCCTCCGTGCGGATCTTGCTGGGCCAGCATCTTGAGGTGGTACACAATTTGCAAAGCTGGAGAGGGACAGCATGGGAGATCCAGAGATGCCAGGGAAGGGCAAGAGGCAAACCCCAAAACAGAGCTCTGTAATGCCACACAGCAGTACCGTAACACAACATGCAGAGTTGTTTGGCTGCTAGGTCTGAAGCCAACACCACAAGACTGGTGCCATCAAAAGGTGTCGCTAAGCTTGTCTTTGATGTGGTGGCTGTGTTCACATCTCCAAGCTCAAGTATGGGATGTTGCTATGGTTCAAGAGTTTAGGATGATCACATCCTCCCCCAAGCTACCACAGAATCACAGAGTCACAGACTGGTTTGGGTTGGAAGTGACCTCAACAATCACCTAGTTCCAATCCCCCTGCCATGGGGAGGGACATCCTCCACTAGACCACATCATATTGGTCACTAATTCCAGGATGCACAAAAACTACTTCATGGATGATACATGGGAAAAAATAATGCTGACTAACACAGGAAGACACCTGGTTCTGGGCTCCCATCCTACTCCAGAAGCTGGGGGGACATTGCCCCCTCCTCAGAGCTGGGCCCTTACAGGCACTTGTCGATCTATGACACAGAAGTGCAGCTTCAACAAGCCAGTTTCTTGAATGTCTTATGCACCCCTGAATGTGGGTCTGCATTTTGGGTACCACTCTTTGGATCCCCTTTCACTGGATTTGATGTGCTCAGGACTGCTGCTGCCACAAAATTATGGCTTAAGTAGCATTTCCTCAGGAAATGCCAAACACAGAGACCCGCGATGTAAGCACTCCAGAACTGAGATATCCAAGTGGGTATCCAGATTTATGTCTAGTCTACACAGAACATATTTGTTTCCTGCCATTCTCAGTTTCCCAGTCACTCCATCTTCTCATGAACTACCCAGTTCTCTCCTCCATGGCTCCTGTGGTACCCTAATCTCCCACTTCCCACACTGGGGTACTATTTCCAGTTATGAAGCACCTCCTCCTTCTGATCCTACTAGTTTCTTCACTTACTTGAAGGCCAGTAGCCCCCGTTATCAAAGTCCATATACTTTTCACATACCTTTTGTGGAAAACCTATTTGGACTGGACCCTGCCCAGTAAGTGCTGAAGACAGCGGCTGATCTCCTGACTCACCGGGACACATTGGGAAACCAGGAGAACAGCTAGAGATGCTTTGCTCATGTGACCTCTTGTAATATTCACATCAAATTAAGAGGCCAGGAGAAAAACAGCCCTTTATACCCACAGTAACTTTAGGAAACTATGGACCACCGAAGTCACGCATCAACACCTTAACATTCAGCCTAAGAGGTACAGTATAACCCCCTCAGGCCTGAGGCCCCGAGGGAGAATTCATCTCCCAGCAGCCACAGCATTCCACACATAAAACAAATCCCAATGGTCTAAAAAGAGCAATAGCCAGGGAAATTAAAAATTGTAATAGCTGGCAGAGCATCCACATTTGAAATGGTCATTTGCATTTATGCACAGTACCAATTACAGCCAACTTCATACCTCCCTACTTACTCAGAGTCATAAATCCATAAATGAGAGTGCTAAAGAGGAGAGGGAAGCAAAATTGGCTTAAGCCCTGAAACTGTTAGCCATGCCACTCAGAAACAGAAGGTCTCCTGTTCTCTTACCAGAAACTAGGAACAAACCTGTCTCTTAGCATCCTTCCAGGCATCAGAACAGCCAACTGGTATGGTATCAAGGGCCATGTTCTATAGTGCCTTCAGCCTCTTTGTCCTTGCCCAAGTGAAGGTGTAGGTCTGAAATGATACCCTCTTCATCTGGCACCATGTTAGACACACTTATGCTATGAAAGATAAGTGACTTCACTGAATATGGGAAATAAAGCATTGACTTTCGTGTTCACATTACACTGCAAGAGTGAAGAAAATACATGAGGACTTCTCATTGCGTGTAACTGCAGATCTCAAAGCTGAAGATGGCAACGGGGTGAGTAGGGTTCAGGCATTTAACAACCTCTTCATGCATCCATCCTGCTGCAGTTTCCATCACTGCCACAATGGGCAGTGATATGACTTCTCAACTTTCCCAAGATAGAAGCTGACTGACCCTTTTTTTGATGGGAAGCACCCATCCCAGTTCTCTGAGCTACTGTCTCCTTTCATTCTTCCATATAAAGTTCCATCCTTTTTCCATTAGTTACACATTTGAAGCAAAGCCAGCAAACTCATTGGAGATCTAACATCAATATGGCATCAGCCACAGCACGATGAGCTCACACACGTGTGCTCACACATACATGCACACATGCACACTCGAATGACTTCATCTGCCTGTACCATTAAGGCCACAGTTGTAATTCAGTACCAAAACAGTTTAGAGCTTCCCATGTTCTCAAAATACTATGCAGGCTGCTGCTACACTATGCTTCGAACAGGATGCTTGTGCCACCGTTAGCTGACAGAGGAGGAACTATACTTCTGTGATAAGCTGAAGATGACAGTCCCATTCACTGTATCACCCAGGACTATTCCTGGAGCACTCTTTTCTGTGCACTGAATGAGGACAGGTTCATGTGCTGGCAAAAACATATCACTGTGTAGCTAAAAATTGTGTCACAATGTTGGAATAAAGGGAGAAGGGGAAGGGAAATCATGTTGTACCATGAACTTTCTTGAAAGCATTTCCTAGCTTCTAAGTAGGTAGTAGGTACCTTTGTAAACCTGAAGTGCTTTTAATGCTGTGTGGGATTTCTAAAAACTAAAACTGAAAATAAAATCCCCCCCAATTTTTATGCAACAGATGAGCAACTTTCAAACCTCGTCTATACATATTTTAAATGTCTCTTTCCAAATCCCTTAACTATTTTTCAGATAAACCTTTTTTTTTTTTCTCAGATGCCTTCTGGAGAGAGAAAGACCCCCTAGAAGTATTCCAGGCACTCCAGGGCTCTGTTTATCACAGGATGAAGAACATGTTGGCCTTCCAGATGGTCACAGTTTTTAGGTTCACAACACAACACTGTGCTGTGTGAACAAATGAATGAGTGGGACAGAAGATAATACCAGCATGCAGACACATCATGAGTAAAAAATGGAGGGTTTCACAACTATTTGCTAGGAAACTTAGAATTGCTGAGGTGTGCCAACACTGGGTCCAAATTCAGGTTCTGCAGTTTCAGATGCAACCTCTCTGAGAGGTCTATACACCCTTCACTGGACTTTGTCCTCTTTTCGTTCTCTTCAACCCCTTTTGCTCCTGCACTCTGTCATTTAGTTTCTACACATTAAATAATTTCTGCCCCACAGCTCCTGAGCTGGATCCAAATGTTTATCCTGCCATCATGTGCCTTGTTTCCTGCCCCTGTCTGCTCATCCTGTTCCCATCTCTTACACACTCCCAACCCTTTCAGTTCTCTGTCTTATTTTATTTCCCAGGTCTGCCTGCTCCTAACCCTTCTATGTCTGGCTCAGTCCACCAAATCCCAAACATTTCAACAAAGCATTGCAATGCAAGACAAAGGCATTATTTCCAAAATGACAAGCAATTCTCTGAAATCCTGCTGTGGAATTAGCTACATCAACATTTATGTGCAAGTGATATTTACAGCCCTCCTAGTTCTCATCAACGTATAGTGAGGGACATTATTTTAGCCCAGGTACAGAAAACCCTTGCTGGGAGTCCCAGCTCAGATCAGCTTGCACGTGCTGCCAGTGGCATCTCTGGTGATGTTTATCTGGCAGTGTTGGCAACAGAAAAATTCATAGTAGACTTGTGTTGGCACACAAATAATGCAACAGAGGTTTTGAGGTAGCAGCACTGTACAGAACTATCAGTTGTTCATTATCAAGCTAATGTTAACGAGGTAAGAATATGTAGCAGCATGCTGGGAAAGAGAAATGTGACACGACTTTGTAAGGGATCCCACAATTTTCTCCAAAGTTCTCCTGTCAGTGATCCACCTCAGCACTGTGCACCCCATGTAAGGGCGTGGAGAAGGAGAAAACAACTGTTTCATTGAGGCAATCAATCCAGGCCCCTTCCAGTGCAAAGGTGATAAAGGGAAAGGGAGACACAGACACACACAGAGACACAAATCCGGTAGCTAAAAGGTAATGGAGGCAAGGGAAAGACCAGAAGTCCTCAGCCACTAAGTGATGGGCCATTAAGAGATTCCAGGCCCAGCTTTGGGGAGGGCCAGCCTGGGCTTTGTCACTGATAAGGGGGAAACAACAGAAACAGGATGATTTGGGATATTTGAGGCTTGTGGGATATTTGAGGCCTGTGCAAAACTTGTTGAGGAAGTCTAGGGGAAGGAGGATGAACAGAAAGGAGGGAATGGGCTGTGCGTGAGCAGCTGCCAACGGTGTGTGAGTGCTTGTCTGATCCAGCCCTGTTCCTGGTCACCATGGTCTCCCCTGGCTTCTCATTAAACCTTTCCTCCCCCTGAATCTCCCTCCCTGCCCTGTGGCTGTCCATGCTGTAAGGATGAGGTATTGGAGGCACCCTGTGAGTGGATGTGGTTCTGGTTCTGGAGTCAAGGCGGGTGCTGGACCTGGGGTGGGTGCCAGGTGCTGGGGCAGGTGTGGGGCTCAGCAAAGCCCCATATCAGGGCTGGTGTGTGTGTCTCAGGTGTAGCTGCTGGAGGGAGTGGAGCAAGTGAGGGGCTCAGTGGGGCTGGAGCAGGACTGTGGGTCACAGTCCATGTGCCAGCTGCTTGTGTCTCCCCAGCTTGTGGGCTCTGTGTGTGCAATTAATTCCCTAGCAAGCTCTAAGCTGCCCTATTAGGAGGCCTTGGGGCAATATCAGGTGGGCAGAGGGTCCGTGCTGGTATCTGGGGGGAGTCCCATACATGTGGGGTGCCTGTGAGACCAGTGTGTGAGTGTGACTGCTCGCTAGTGGGCACTGCGCTGGACCTGCTGGTGAGTAGAGGACCTGCCCAGTTGGTAAGCGGGGCTGGGGTCTGGGCAGGGGTGTTGGATAAACAGAGGGGCCGTGCTAGTATTCAGGGAATCCACAAACACGTGTGTGAGCTTCTGAACCTGGAGAGTCTTGTGTGTACACCATCGCCTGTGAACTTCACCCCTGAGCAGCTGGAGAGGTGGGAGGGAATTTACCTGCCTATAGTTGTGTTTTCCCTGAGTTCCAGTAGTGTTATGTACAGGTGCTGCAGAAGGCGGTGCCTGGCCTGTGGCAGGCTGTGTAGCCAGCTGCGCCAGCGTGTGTCTCTGGGATGCATACTCAGTCTCCATACTGGTTCAACCTGCAAACGAAAAGGCAGCAGCCATGTCCACTGGCCTGGGATGGAGACCCCTGGGTCTCTGGGCACATGGCCTGGGCTCCAGTGACCATAAAGACACCATCCCCTTCCCCCAAAACCTGTGGAAACTTGCTACATTTAAACTGTTACTTATTACAAGCTATAACAGGTTCTTAGATGTTGCCTGTATTTTAATACCTCCTCTATTTTATGTCATCACTGCATGTCCCTATTGAGAGGGAACAATAAAAATTTTAGTGAGATTTGTGTAATTTTGATGTGAGGGTCACTGTCCTCAGAGTAAGCCCCTGTCCTGTGTGTCCCCACACACACAGACACAAAGTGCTGCAAGGAATATCCCATCTACACAAAGATCTTCCCCACATCATGATTCCATGCAACTCAGTTGTCCCCCAAACAGCACATCTGTCTGTCCTCACCCTATTGACTGATAACCCTTCTGTACATATAAATGCTGTGTCTCTCAGCCCCACACCTCCCTGACCTGTAAGGAGTCTTCACTAGCCTGTCTTTGAGTGGAGGGTTCCTAGGAAGGTCATGTTTCCATATTTTCTCATGAGGCATTTGCGTGTAGGCAGTAGGCTCACCAGCTGTGCACAGGAGGGAAAGCAAAAAGGAATACTGCTCCCCAGAGCCACACAGCAATTTCTGCTTGCTCTGTTTATCCCGATCCCACACATGAAGTGGGGAAAAAGAATTTGGCTTTTCTGTAACTTCTAAACCATCCTTCACGGGGATTTCTGTTCACCCCTGGAATGGAAATGATGAGACTTCAAGAGCTTGTCTGGACAGAAAGGGGTCATATGAAGCCCAGTCTGGCAACACTGTGTTCCTTCTCTTATCACAGGCTGCCTCCTCTTTCATCCCACTCTGTGAACTTCCACACTTGACACATTCCCATTTTCCTGGTGTCCTGCCTGTGGTCATGGAGAGCCCTGAAGAAACAGCTTTCAGGTTTGTCACTTGTTATCCCATCCATCCTGCATGGACAGGAGAAGCAAGGTCATGGTTAAGCCTGTAGAGCTCCTCCCACTGACATCAAAACATCTGGTTTTGTTGGTGCAAGAAAATCCTCAGGGATTTTGATAGTAAACGTCTGACAATTTTCTAAGGAAATACATGATAAAAGGAATATATTTGAGGAAATTTCCTCAAGGATGGTAAAAAGCACATCATGGTACCAAAACAATCTCCCTGCCAAATTTTCTGTCTCTGCTCAAACTGTTGTAGAGCTTTGCAGCGAAATGAGTGTAATAATTTTTGACAGGCAAAGCAAACATTTTCCACCAACTTTGTTTCAAGGGCAGCCAAATAATTTTTTTCCCTTTGTTTATTTTAGAAGAAGCTTTCCAAATAAAAACAAATAAGCAAATTAGCCCCGAGGTAGGCAACCACCATGAAAAAATGGTATTTGAACAGTCTTAAGATCAACAAGAAATCCTCCAGTTGGAGCAGAGAAGCTTTACCAGATTCTTCAGCGATAACAGTAGTATGATCATTGTGCCTCGTGACAATCTTTTAGGACTTTTTTAATTGAATATAGACTAAATAGGCTCTAAACCAAATTAAACCCAACAGAGTAACCTGATGTACAAAAATCAGTATACAGACTAATTCCATTCACACAGTCCTCCAATTTTAATTGCTATAAAAAATTAGAAATAACTTCCCCTCCTCTTGACCACTGGAACAATATGATATTTGAATAGGAAACAATGGGAAACAGATGTAAACATCAGCCTTGTAACATGAGCCATCTCTTCTGCTGGATGAAAACTGCTGAAGATCAGTGAGGCATTGCAGGGAAGCTGAATAAAAATCAGAAGGGCCACTGATAAGGGGAGGATAAAATGCCTGATAGAAAATAGCCACGCACAGTCATCTCCATTCACTCTTGGGCTTTCTGGAAATCACTGGAGAACCACAAGCTTTCAGTCTGAATCAGATTTCAGGGCAATGGGATTGGGCTCCATAAGTAAACAGGCAAAAAAAGGAAGGCTAATAAATAAGTGATCTTATTGCTCACCAAGGAAAGGGATGTAGGGACAAAGGACAAGAAAAAGACTATGGTATTAATTGTTTGCGTTTTGTGGGGGTTTCTATATTATTTGTTTGCTTTTTGGTTGGTGGGTTGGGTTTTGGGGGGTTTTTTTGCATTAGTTTTTACCAGCAAAGTTTGAGCTCAGGCCTCTGAGGACAGCGAACCTAAGAGCAAAGTCTTCAGGACTGAAGCGTTGCCCACAACAGAAGAATCATAGAATGTGTTAGGTTGGACAGGACCTTTCAAGGTCATCTAATCCAACCCCCCTGCAGTAAGCAGGGACATCTTCACTACATCAGGTTGCTCAGAGCCCCATCAAGCCTGACCTTGAACATCTCCAGGGATGGGGTCTCCACTACCTCTCTGGGCAACCTGTTCCAGTGATCTACCACCCTCACATTGAAGAACTTTTTCCTAGTATCCAAACTAAATCTCGTTTAAAACCATTACCCCTTGTCCAAAGATGGAAGCTAGGGAGCACTTAAGCCAATTGGACTTACACAAGTATATGGCATCAGTCAGGATGCTTTTTATGGCAATAACGGAGCCTCCCAATGTCATTTAAAGACCAGTTTCTATCATGACCTCAAAGGTCTTGGTGACTAGGGAGAGGGTCCTGTTGTCTGATAGGCAAATATAAACCCATTTCCCAGGTAGCTGCAGGCCAGTGAGCCTCACTGCTGTCCCTTGGAAGGTTATAGAGCAAATCCTGCTTGAAGCCATTTCCAGCCACATAAAAGATGATAAGATGACTGGGAGAAGCCAACACTAATTTCTCAAAGGCAAATCATGTCTGACCAATTTTTATTCCCTTTTAGGATGAATTTACTTGTTCACTGGAGAAGGGGAAAGCAGTGGATGTTGTCTACCTTGTTTTACCAGAAATAAGGTGTTCCCTCATACTTACATGCACATTATATAGGAAGCAACATCCACTAAGCTTTCCTCGCTATGTGTGCCACCACTGTGCTACAACTTAGCGAATCCTGAAAAATGTGCTAAACAGGAATAGAAATAGAGATCTATACTGCAGATCTTTCTGATATGGGTCCTTCAATTTTAGGATTTTTCAAGATTTGGAGCTTGGCAGAATCACAACTTTAAGCATTAGGTACGTATTTAAGCCTGGTGTGTTAATCTGGGAAGCCAATCTGGGATGATTTTGTTATAAAACTTCCTAGAAGGTAGGTGAGGAATTCTAAGGAAAGGGTGTTTTCCAAGCTCCAGCTGCTCCTTACAGAGCACGTCTACAGCACTGATAATCTGGTTATTTATCTGGAATGTGATCAACCTGAAACACTCAGGAAAGGCTCCTCAAATGGGGAGGAAGAGTTTCAGGATCCGCGGGAGCAAGGGAAAAAAAGCGATCTTTCCTAGTCCTGGTGTCAAACTATAGATATGTAGTTTGGCACCCAACACCAAATTAAACCAAGTATTTGAGCTCTGTGCGCAGCTCAAAGCAGTGAATCACACTCTTTCTGTGACATCTCTCCTATTAGAGCTGTCTTATCCACTTATATCCAACAGTTCCCTAATGGCTGCCAAACCAAGCCTCAGCTCTTGTGAGGAGGATTAACAGCAGTGCCACTCTTTAAAAACAAACAAACAAACCAACCAAAACAACCCAAACAACAAAACCAAAAACCTGCCTGTAAAATAAAACACAGACCTTCCTGAATCACCAGAAGAGTTTAACGAGATATACATACTGCTAACCTTGTGTATCCTTGCTGGGCCGTGGCTTGCTGTGAAGATGTCAACACCCAATGGATTATGGTCGTAACTAGCAAATATTACACAATCTTGGTACTCATGAGAAGCCTTATATAGTAACTTAGGTACTGTTGTAGGGCAGCCACAGAAGCAACTTTCCTCAGCTGCTGGAATCCTGCTAACCTCTTTGGGATGGCTCCTGGGGACCCCAGCATGCCAGTGTCCGTGGAGCTAGGCTCTAACTCTGCTGAGGGTTTTTCTGATGATGAGTCTTGTAAAATTCTATTCCAACAGAGGCGAATGTGCCCATAAAGGTGTAAAAAAACCTCCCTGCTTATAATGTTGATGCTTGCTTCTTTAGGAGATGGGAGAAACCTCTGTTGTCTGTCCCAAGACTGAACAGATTTTAATTTTTTTAACTCTAAAAACCATAACTATAAAAGTATTTTTCCTCTCAAAATATTGAATGTCTTTTTAATAACATGTAATGAAGAGGCTGTGGTTAAATAATGCAGTTCTTTTGCCCCAGTTCTGATACTTTTTTTTTATAGTGCTCATCTAAGTCACTAAAAGGAATTAATATTTTATTGCTTTCTATGAAAAATGCATAATGCCTCTCCCATAGATTTTCAGCAAGGTTTCCAACTCTGGTTGCTGCAGTTCAGAACAGAAGTTCTTTCTGATTTTGCTCTCACCGGAGTCAATTAGCCCTTGTAGGAAAATCACTAAATTATTTGTTAAAAAATTAGAAAGACCCTTAAATTTCTCATGGAAGCTTATTTTGAACTGTCATGATTGCTCTACTATCGTGGTTCACAGCCCAGAAAAAAACAGATTTCAGTTTCTGCTTGTAGACATTGTCATGTACTGACCCTTTCTAGAACTCTGGATTAAGTAGCCACTGATTTTTAGGAATGAGGCTTTGTTAGCAAAAATATAATCTCCTAACTCTTTTCTGTTCTATCTCGTCTGTGCAAGAGGCCAGCCAAGCTCTCAGAACTAAGTATTTGCAAACAAGACTTCATCTTAATTGACTAACACTGTCAATTAAGCAAACATAACCAAACTGACAGGTCTAAATAATCAGAACTATTGTTGACATCTTGACGTTGGATGAAAAATAAGCAACCTCACTTGACTATATGAAGAGCTTAAGTATCCCAAAAGCAGCCAGATTAATTGCCAGACATCTAAAAATAAATGAAGTATTCCAGGCTTTTGAAAACAAACAAATACCCTCTCATTTCCAGTAGTTTCTCAGGAGCAGATTCTCTAGGATTTTTCCCAAGGGAACCATTTCACATAACAAATGTGATCCTAACCCTGCAGGTTTTTTTACCCAGTTGAGAAGTGCTCTTTTAGCCTTTTAAGCAATAAATAGCACCTAATGTGAGGAATGGTTTGACTAAATGATTAGTAAATGTGAAATTCTGGACTTTTTATCTTTTGCAGAGACATTGCTATTAATATTTAAGAATAATTAAAAAAAAAACCCATAGATTAGCTCAGGACAGAAATAGCTTTAACTCTATTTCATTTTGTAAGGCATTTTGAGCTGTCATCAGAGCCAGCTATTGGAATGGAGCCTTAAGGATCAAATCTATTTTTGTGAGCCCAAAGTGACCAATAATTCTGCAAAGAAAGATGCTGAGGCATTTGCAACACCTGATGCCCAGGCTGTAGGGACCACTGTAGCCCAGTAAAACGCTTGGTGTATGCTCCCCAAGCAATGTACGAGGAAGGTTAAACCTGAAAAAGATTTCCCAAGCCTTCTAGGGAGGGTTTTTTCACAGATTTGCTTTTCTGCAGCCAACCAGTGCTCTCTACCAAACGCAAGTACTCACATCCCACGTGAACACTGTACTGATCAGACTGCTTTCCACTCCAGTGGGCCTCTTTGGCAGACATTTCTGCAAAGTAAACATGTCTCGAAACGGGACTGGTCTCTCGCCAATCTCCTTGACATCTACTATGGGCAACAGTGATCTGAGATGCATTCCTCTGCCTGGTGTCCTAGAAGGACATCAGTGCTACTGAAAACCCATTAAATGGATTTGCTTCCAGTGTTCCTTCAATTACTTGTAAGCCTATCCAGCTTATACTGATAGATTGAGAGATATCCATGGCTGTGCTACATACTGCTATGAAGGGACGTCTCATCCACTGTTTATTTCTGAGTTATGTGGAAAATTGCAGATGGATCTAGCTGAGGCAGAGCACTACAGCAACAAAGCAATGCCGAGCAGCACAGACTACTCCTGCCTCATGCCAGATGAATTCACCTGACCTCTTACACCCAGCAAAACGATAACCTGAAGGAACACCGTGTGTCTGCCTTCTGCTTTTTCTAAGTTCTCTGCATCAGAAAGACACTGGCAGAAATTCTGACTTACTAGATTCATGCCATGAAGGGGTTCAGTGCCTTATCTATGCATTTATTTCTTCCCCCATTTTCCCCAGCTGCTTCTAAGCAGAAAGAGCATTTGACGGAGGTTCTTTATAGGAACTGTAAAGCTGAGCAACAAAGTCCTGTGTCTTTCTGTCCCAGTACCTGGCTGCCAAAGGTGCTGCTGAGTGGGGCATGCAGGGAGGTGATTGCTGTGCACCCTCGCTTGAGAACTGGTCCTGAGGCTCCCTCTTCCTCTGAAGTTCAAACTTGTCAGTGGACACCTAAGGATCGCCCCTCCGTCCAGTCATCCCAAAGGAGAGAGGATGGAGAATTAAGAAGTTCCTCCCTATAAAATTTTGGTGTCTGACAACACACATTTTCCATCAGAAAACTGTTCTGACAGAAGATTCTCACCATCCCTGGTGAAAATGGAATTCCCATATACTCATAAATAAAGGAGTACCATCTTCATTGTTTGGAAGAAGTGTTGTCTGATCCCCTTTTTCTAATTCACAGAAAGGGTAGTACAGGAGGGTCCAGTAAAGAATCACTCTGAAACCAGTGTTGTTGACCATCCTTGGGTAAACATGCAGAAATTCCACTGCAGCCATCAGAATCACTGCAAGTAGACATAGCATAACTGAGGTCCAAGGGACCTGCAGAGCACTGAGGAAGACTGCTCAATCCCTGGATGGTAGCCATTTGCAGAATTTGATCCTTAATCAGAAGGAACCTTTCTGAAGGTCAGCATGTGTCCTCCAAAATCATAGCAATGAGTGTACTGCACATAAAACATAAGACTGATATTGTGGTTCAGATAAATGGGCAAGGAAGAAAAAGTGGGGATCATCATGAAATACATTTCTTTCTCTGGTCTTCCCAAGTGATCGCCATTAACTGAAAAAGCAGAACCACACCAGGGAATTCCATAAGGACATGTTGCCAAATCATCTCACTGTTTTCTTAAGAAGCACACCGACATCTCCACAGGAAAAAGAAAAAAAAAAAAAAGAAGAAGAAGGAAAAAAAAAGGAAGGGGGAAGTGCAGAAACTTACTTTTTTTCCCTCTATGCTTACTACAGAGGCACTACGCTTGGTCCCAAGTTTGAATTCTTGCCCCAGGCACAAAGAATGTTGCTCCCAGAGAAGACTGAACTTAGGCACGAGCTCATTAGTGCATTTCCACGAGGAACTGATGCATCTGTCTGTTCTTCCTATACGCTGAAAAAAAAGGAATTCTGATTTTCAAAGCAAGTTCTTGCCACTCCTCAGGATCACACTCTTCAAAGTGCCTGACTTCAGACATTCAAAATGAATGCATTTCTGAATCATTAGTCCTTTTTTCCAAAACCGAGATGAACAAATCATCTCAACCTGACTGGCACGAAAGGAAACATTCTGCTGAGTACAAAGATCTTCTGATCGAGTTATAAAGGAGGTAAAGCACTTTACCGGTAAAGTGACAGGAGGTGAATACCTCTGGCTTCATGTAAAACAAAAGGTGCATTGAGCCTGAATGCTTCAGATGAAAGAATCCTTTCATTCTGGGGTAGTTAGGGGACAAATTAAGTGAGTAGGCTCTTTCCCAGAACATAACCATCTTTTTTTTTGTCTCCCTGTTATATTCAGATCAGATTCAGGATTGAAAGTTCGCTGGAACTGTCTGCAAGTCCCTGTTTTTGAAGGGTCATTTAAAAAATAACAATTGCACTTTTCAGTAGCATCTTCCACCCAAACTTCTTGACTCACTTTCAGAATTGCTTTCAGATTGACCTTTACTCTGTCCTCCAGGTACGAGGGTAGCTAATTAAAGCCAAATAACTGTAGGATTTTTACAGATATTTAGGTGCACACGTGCATGTTTATATGCACATGTTTGGTTGTAGGGCTGTGCTTGCATACAGAATTATTCACTGGCAGTAGAAATACGTGTCTGTGTAAATTTATGCATGAATGTGTTTTGAAATAATGCAAGGAGTTTTTGCACAGTGTATCTGAAAAGGCATGTTAAAGAGCATTGCTTTCACTATTCTCTCTGCATGGATTGCTTCCCTGCTTTAGTGGTTTCAGACATTGGAGAGCAAGTGACCAATAGCAAGCAGTTCAGAGACAGTCTGGAGACTAACATGATTTTATATCTGCTTTTCACTGTGAAGTTTCAAACATTTATTTCAAGAGAAATCATGACTGGATGGCTCCAGAGTCTGAGGTAGATTTGTTCTATAATTTACTAAGAGAAAACAGCTCAGTGAGCTTTAAATCAGGGCTTTAGAAGATAAGCTGTCATATTTTCAGTGCATGTATACTCAGCACTATCTGTAAGTTAGCCCCATTGGTATCTTCTCCAGGTGAACTACCCAAAACCAGATGTTTCCCTAAGAAACATACAGCTTTGGAACAGCTATGGTCCCCTTGTTGTAGATGAGGAAAAGATCCATTGAGCACAAAGCACGTCAGTGGCAGAGCAAGCCCCAGAGCTGAGGTTATCTTTGCCTCAGGGCAATGCTCTAATAAACGCATACCCATGTGTGGCAATGTGCCATCACTCTCTTGTCACACTGAGCACATCTCAGCTGGTCATTCTTGGATGCATTCAGCTAAAGGACCTCTAGCTAGAGGGGTGGAGGCAGATAGAAATTTGTGTCTTCAAAGTGGATTTGTTTCAGAGAAGAGATTTTTCCAAAAAGCCTATCCCTGATCCTTCCGCCTCCAGACACTCCTCACCCCAGATGCCCTATTCTCCTCCTGGAGATCCCCAGCTTTCATGCATCTTTCAGGAAGGGAACTTATAAGCAGGAGGGGATTAAACTTTTTAAAAGGGTAGATAATGGCAGGACAAGGGGGAATGGACTAAAGCTAAAGGAGGGAAGGGTTAGATTAGATATTAGGGGGAAGTTTTTTACAGAAAGAGGGGTGAGGTGCTGGAACAGGCTGCCCAGAGAAGTAGTGGATGCCCCGTCCCTGGAAGTGTACAAGGCCAGGTTGGATGGGGCCCTGGGCTACCTTGTGTAGATCCAGGCCTGGAGGTTGGTGGCCCTGCCTGTGGCAGGGGGGTTGGAGCTCTATGATCCATGGGGTCCCTTCTAACCCAGACCATTCTATGATTCTATGATTCTATGAATGGTGAAATACTGTAAAACTACAGGAACCTTTCCCATCCATCAATGAGATCAGAGGCAAAGTCAAAAAAATTAGATATTAGGGGCAAGGTCCTACCTTCAAAGAAAGATGCAATGACAGAGGACACCTGCCCGCATGTATACCAGTGTCATTCAGAAGTAATCCACCCGAAATGAACACAGTAGCATAAGCACTGAACCCACAGAAAATAGGATCAGGCCCACAGGCTCTTTAAAGGACAAAAGCAATAATATATTCTGAGACTTGGCTTCAATTTCACAAGAGCCGGATGGAAAGAAAGCGAAGCCTCCGAGTCTGCCACACTTCTCAGAGCTTCAGAGACACTAAAGAGAGTCTAAGGGTACCGACTATAGGTTTGTAATTTAATTTATGTTTATTTTGGTCCAAGGTTGAGGTCAATGCACAATGAGGAGGTTATCAGATGACTCATATTAGCCCGAGCGCTGTGCTGGGATAAAGTTAGTACTCTGCCTACTGGGAAGATGTAAGATTGTCAGATGGCCAGGGTACAGCCTTATATAATTCATTTCTATTCCTGAAGTATTTTTCTTGACCAAGTCTGAGAAGGGAAGGAACATTCCTTTGTAGTGGTGTGTGTGTAGGGGGGAAGCATAATGTGCTCAGCTGAATTGACAGGAAAGCTCATTCAATTGCATTATTAATGTAAATTACTCACTGTTTGACATTTACCATGATGATAAGACATATACAGCAATATCCAGATTTTTTTTTTCCCAACAGAACACAGATGTGAATTTCTAACCAGCAGTTCCTTGCTTTTTTTGCCTAATTAATGAAACAAGCAGTAGGAGTAGGACAAAAGCTTAAGGAACCCATTTTTGGGGCCTCATTTAAGTGCAAAGCAAAAACCTCTGTGTTTTCTCCATAGAAACAGAATAGGACTCCTGGGTGTCATAGGGGAGACACAAAAATAAAAAGATGTCCCAGGCAGGATGTCAAGGAAATGTGAGGCAGATGCTGTGTACTCCTATATTTGAACACAGGCCTATAGGAAATCCAGGCAAAATGTTTTAGCTGTGATTATCTGTCCCTTTAGATGAAAGATAAAAATCTCCTAAAGGACAAATAGCTATTTCAGAGACTCTTGTAAAACTAGATTAATCTTCATCACAAAGCAATACCTGTGAATACTTATTTTTTAATCAATTGGACAGAAAGCATGTTGCTCTGCTGCACTGCAGACAGGGTTATCCTGCTACACAGACAGTATTTCTGCTTACAGGTATTATACCAGACTCACAGGAGCAGGAGATTGGAGTCCATGACATGGATTTCTCTTGTGTAATGGATCTGAAACTCCCCAGGTAGGGGCTGCTCTTCAGGACTGGAAAAGGGACAGGTCTGACATCTCTGTGGGGAGCTGCCCTCTCCAAAATTCCCTGCATAGATCCATGGAGAGTTTTTGAGTATTTGGAGATACTTCCTTCTTCAATATCAAGTCCAAGTCTCCTACATTATTTTTTTGTGTGTGTCCTGTATCACTGTACAAGCTTGCAACTGGTAAGTGCACTTAACTGTATCACCACAGGGTGACATTGGACCCAACAGGTTCTCATGAGACTGACTTTGTACATGGGGAACACAATAAAACGTACAGTGCATAGAGGCTTTCCTTCATTGCTCTTCCATATCTGTTTCTGACCAGAAGATTCACATCTCGGCACTTATGTCCCAACAGGAGGTTTCTGAGTCCTCTGCTCTACTGGATGTTGTCCCAGTGGTTGATTGTCCCTAGCTGCACCTTCTAACAATACCCAGTGTAAATGGTAACTCAAAACTCATCTCACAAGGATGATGGACATGGTGTGGAAGGAAAATTCATCTTTGCAGAGCTGAGGGTTTCCTGGCAGAGCGTTAAATACGAATACATGATCAAGATTGCTCTGTTTTGAAGGAAAAAAACCCACAATACAAAACCAAACACAAACCCACAGTGAATCTGTTTCTGCTCTTTGTCTATACTACAACATCATATGAACTTTTTCTTGGGTTGTGTGACTAAAGGCTCATCTCCACAAACACAAAGGAGCACAGAGAAACAGCAGCAGTCTGGGAAAACCCCAGCAACCTCAGCAGAGCCACCAGAGCTTTCCAGGGCTGCCACTGGACTGTGACCAGACCCATTTTGGGACAGTGAGACCCACCAGATGAGTTACTGCCTATGTGTATATGGGACTCATTACAGGATTCTAGAATGAGTATTTTGGGATTCTACAAGGGCTGTAAGCCTCAGGATTAACATGCCCAGGTGCTAGTAACCAGCAAGTCTTGGGCACCCATTGGCCAGCTCCTGAATACACTAAGACCAGCTACTGAAGGGATCCATATTGTAATATCCATTAACAGGCTTCCATCCTGAACAGGCAGGTGCTGTGGGTGCTGTTTGTGGCTGCCTGAGTGCCGTGTTTTCAGTGGAGGGGCAGTAAGCTTGTCCAGGAGAAGGAGAATTTGTCCTGTGAGGAATGGAGCTGAGGGAATGAAGCCTGATTATACTGAAGAGCAAAAAGCTTTGGAGATACCTTAAAGCCACCTTTACATTTCTGACAGGCTGTTTTGGAGATTAAGGAGCCAGGGTCTTGGGTTGCCAGATACAGAACAAGTAATGGCCATAAATGTTTTTTAGTGAATGTTAAGGGTGGGAAAAAATCCACAGCAATATGCAAACCATTGGAACAGCGCAGAGATGTTGTGCAGTCTCTGTCCTTAAATGTTTTCAAGACTCAACTTGATAGTGTTCTGCACAACCTGGTCTGACTTCAGAGTCAGTCCAGCTTTGAGCAGCAAGTTGGACCACTGACCTCCCGAAATCCTCCCTAACCCAAGTCACTCTGTGGTTCTAAGCTGTGGCCCTGCATCACACCATAAAATGGTAGCTGCTTAGAGACCTGTCCAACACTGAATTGCTTTATGGTCAGTGCAAACACAGGGAAACTAATGAAGAACAGTATATGGCTATCCTACTCTGGAAGCTTCCCAAAGCCATCACCTGGAAACACAATAAGAGACCAAGGCCACAGGGTTTTTTCTTGGAACAGTGCATCCATAGTGGAATATTCCAATTTCAGGCAAAACAGTTAGGTTTTCGTACTTTCAAAAGACAGGAAAAAATCTGAGCCTCTCAGTTTCTAAACAATCATTAATTCCTCTAAGCAGTTCTGCATGTCCTGATCTCCAACTTGAGGACTGATTATCCTAAGGATCAGTAGAATAATGAATGGCCTTTTAATCTTTTCTGGAAGTATAGGTGCCAAATATAGACTTAAACTTTCAAAGTACAATATGCTAATTCATTTTTAAAGCAACAAATGAATGAATCTTTATTTCTGCAGTTGCAGGCACATTCCCTTCTGTAGCCATGGATTCCTGCAAAGCTATTTCATGCTACCTATTGTGGGATGGCAAGTTAGCATAGATGACGGTAAAATTTTCCAGGGCTTCTGTGCCACAGAAACTCCATCTTTGGAGGTCTTCAATATTCAGACAGGCAAAGCCATGACTGGTGTGACCTAGTGTTGGCTGGCAGTTTGACTTTGCAGGAGGGCAGAGATTTCCAGAAGCACCCTTCAGCCAACACTTCTTTACAAAAGCCCCTCAGTGTAAGTCTAGTATTTCACTGATCATACAGAAGTGCCTATGGAAGTCACATAGAATGAACTTTTTAAAAGTCTGCAACCATCCCACTTGTTATCTTAAAGTCCCTTTCTCCAGCACATGCATTTTTCCAGCAGTAAGATGGGGAATTATATCTGCATGAACAAAAGTAAACTCTGGAGTCAAGGGATTAATATGTCCTCAAGCAGTCTCTGTTGAAGAGTCAGATGATAGAAAAAATGCTGTGCATGTCAGCTTGGAAAAAAGGTATTTTTTGCTAAATTTCCTTGCCTTGAATGAAAGGGGAAAAAAAAAAGGTTTAAAAAAGTCCTGTTTGAAACATCTCCTGGGTACATCTGTATAAAATAGATCATGCTTCTCATTCACTAATTCCAGATCAAAGCTCTTCATTTTTAAAGTACAGAGCCAAAGGGATCACGTAGAGTAAATATTCTCTTCTCTCCAATTACATGTGCAAACAACTGAGCTTTCAGGCTGGGAAGATGTGATTTTAGTAGTTTTACTGCAAAAGAAAAATCTGCATTTATATCCTGTTCTTCACATGGATGACTTTGCTCTTTCTCAGTATTTTTTGTACTGTGATAATTATAGTCAACTAGAGATGGCCTGGCTGATTTTGTCATAGTCCTGGAGATCACTCACAGGACAGACTGAGTAGGAGAGAGTAGAATAGGGCTGTACTATTGGAACAGATCTCATGATGCATTGTACTGGTCACTCCTAATGGGGGCACAAAGTCCCTTCCTCATATGTAGGACATGCCTACACCTCCTCCCCCTCCATGAAGTCACATTGATGTCTGACTAATTATAAAAGCATTCCTGGTTCTACTTTCTTAGCTATAGTTCAGTACCTTTTCTTTAATTTTCTGTTCTGTCTGATCCATCTGTTCATCATGTAGAAGGCAGCCTGTGTTGCTGTGGTGGTGGAGCTTGGTGGGCTACTCTGAGACCTCAGGATAAGCCCCACTGTGCTGCTATCTTGGATACAAGTGCAATGATATGGGCATCAGGCACCCCCTGGCCATGCCTGGGCCATCTGCTCCCTGAATTGTCTTCCAGAATAACTCATCCCAAATTGTGGCCAGAATGGAGAATACTGTCCTAAGCCAGTCATCTCGAGATCCTATAAATAGCAATCCAAAAGCATGACCCTTTGAGCTCTCTGGAACCACAGGGGGCCATGACCCATTATCTCCCCCGAACTGGGATGCCTCTCAGGGTAGATTGTGCCAGGATTCAAAGACTGTCAGTAGATGATTTCATGAGGACTCAAAGGCCTGATTTTGTGGCGTTCACCAACTGTGTGTTGATGAATGCTGGCACATGAAGTGAGCAACTCATGAAACATAAGATGGAAAATTTAAATCTTGGGCTAATTTCTGTGGGGGTGTGTATGTCATTGGTTCTGAGCTATTTGTCTGTCTGTGTGCAACTTGATTCAGGACTGCTTGTTGGCCTGCCTGTATGTGTGATTTGATTTAACCTCCATCTGTGCCTGCAACCCTGCACTTTGTTTTGGGGAACCCTTGCCATTCTCGAATCTTTAATCAAGTCACTATTTTGATTGTAACAAAACCCATTGAATCACTTTGCTAGTGGCTCATGACTAAGCACTGTTAATAATTATACAACCTAGTCTTGTGATTTGTCTCAAAAATATCAATGAATCATCTATTGCTGCTAAATGAAAGCCATGTAGTAAGGCTTTTTTTGTGACACTTGCACATAGGTTCCACATGGTTGATCAAATCAAGTAACATTAGAGAGGTTAGGAAATGCACAGCCAAATTGACTAGATAAGTTGTTATGGCCAGCTCAAAGGGGAATATATTGTGGTGGGTGGCAGTGACCTAATAACTGTTTCCTTCTGTCCTAGCAGACCGATTCACAGCCGCTGCCAGAGCTCTGATGTGACACTGTGATTCCACATGTGTTACTACTCCGAGCTTCTTCTATAAGACACCACAGTCTTCCAAGTTTAGTTACTTCCTAAGTACTCCTAGATATCCTAGAAATACTTAGGTTGGAAAAGACCTCTAGAAGTCTCTGTTCCAGTCCACTGCTAACAGAAGGATCAATTTCAAAGCTAGAGCAGGTGTCTCAGGGCTGTGTCCAGTTGGATTTTAAGTATTTCCTAACATGGAGATCCCACAGCATCTCTGAGCACTTATTCTTGGTGAAGGGGGAGAGTTGGTAGAAGGGTCCCTCTTTCAGGTGAGAATTTCCTTTAATGTAGCTTGTGCCAGTTGCTTATTTTCTTTTAACTGGGCATCACTGCAGAATCTGGCTCTGTCAGCTTTCTTTCTCTCTTTTTTTCTCTTTCTTTCTTTCTCTCTTTCTCTCTCTCTTTCTCTCTTTCTCTCCTCTCCCTTCCCTTTCAATTTGGTAGAGCAGAACTCCTATTAGATCTCCCATGAATCTTCTCTACTTCAGGCTGGACAAGCTGAACACCCTCAGCCTCTCCTGGTACATCAGGTGCTACAGCCCCACACCAACCGTTTTAGTTACTCTTCACCAGACTCACTCCAGTTAGTGATAGCTGTCTTGCACAGGGAGGCCCAGAGCTGGGCAGAGCCCTGTAGAAGTGATTGACTGCAGCGTAGAAGGGAATGATGATTTCTTCTGAGATGCTGCATACGCTTTTGATAACACATTTCAATGTTCAGCTGTCCTTCCTCGCCACAACTACTGACTTGTGTTCAAGTTGTCCTGCAGGAATCCCAGACTTTTCCCAGCAGAGCTGCTCACTAGCCAGTCAGTGCCCAGCCTGTGCAGGCACATGGGGTCATTCCATCCTAGAGCTTCACGTCTGTCTCTGTTGAATTAAATGAGGCACCCAATGAATCAGCTTATAAAAGTCTAAATTATGTTTGTGGTTCAATGAGTTCCTAGGCTTAATACAGGAAGCACTAGATGAAGTGTCATACTCACCATCATTAAGCATGTTTGAATAGATGAACTATTCTTTGACATCTGCAAAAATAAAATGAGTAGATACTTGAAATCCACAGTAAAACATTGCCAAAAGGTCTCAGGCAACATACAAGCTATATTATGCTCCACTGCTGTACAAACACTGACATAAATTCTCCCTGTCCGAATCAGTCACTCAGATTTAAATCCCATGTAACTGAGGTCTGTCATAGTCCTATTTTGAAATTTGTCTGCTGATGAGAAGTGCACAGCCAGTCAATTTTTGCTCCCATCAGTTGTATCAAAAATGAAAGTTTGATCATGAGATTAGAACACTTTTGTACCAGCTGCCAACCTTGAATGAACTTTCCTAACCAAGGCAGAAGAGCTTAAAACCAAAGATTGGTTTTAAGAATAAGAATGCTACTATGAAATTTTAGTCCACAAAAGCCTGGAGCATTTCCCACCTAGACAAAGGGAACTACGCAGGTGCATGTTTGCAGAGTCCTATCTTCAGTCTGAGCACTATGATTATGAAGCTGGATTTACTGCTGGGGAAGAAATCTGTGTCAGACGTTATCTACCCGTTGCCCAAATATCTATTCCTCAGCTTTTTACTATTTTGATAATAATCTGCCAATGCTGCCTTTTTTTATGTTGGCTTCCCAAGTTGTCAGAAACTGTGGTTTAACACACAGGTCAGATCATGGCCTTGTGCACAGGGCACTGTACTCCACTGATGGGTGCTCTGATTTATTCGACAGCTGAAATGTGGTAATCCTGGAAGTTATGCAGCAAGATTACAGTGCAAACTATTCAGTAAGCCACACATTATTCATGTTCATTCAAAACAGCACAGTTTTAGGAGAGGATAGGTACAGCTTTCAGTCTGGAACACTTTATGTTAGAATAAACTGTGTTTTACATTTGAGTCTTTCCATGTTGACATTTTTTTGTCCAGTTACCCAAATTTAATAGGACCATATGCAAAGTTACCATTTGCCCAAGAATCTCAAGGCACCAGCCACTTATAGCCAAGTTCTAACAGTGCCTCCTATCTCTATGGCTCCCCAGGAGCAGTGATGCTCCCACGTGGGATGCAAAGTACTTCCATAAGACACTGAACAGCATCTGAACAAAATCAGCCTTAGAAACCCTTGTAGATTCATTTCCTAGCCACTTACATACCAGCATGTCCACAAACAGGTCATAAAACATGGCCTCAGAGCAGGACCTGTGCTAAAAATGTCCCAGAACTTGCATTTTACTCAAGTGCCACCTGATTTCTCTCTGACCAAATGGCTGCCCTTGTCACTCGAGCAGCCATCTCTGCAACCACTGGCAAATTTCAGCAAGATGTAACAGAAAGGCATAAACCTACAATATAATAAGTTTCTACATTTTTCACAGAGGAGAGAAAACCTAGAAACTTCCCTTCTCTAGCAAAAAAAAAAAGTGAACACATTAATACAGAAGAATCCTTACACATTAATACAGAAGAATCCTTACACAACTCATCCTTGAGTTCATGCGTAGGAATAAGTTTTGTTGATTCCATTCAGATTGCTCCTGATGTGTGTAGTGAGGTGGTCGTGTCTGTCTTCCTTAGAAAAACATCAGGTTTGCAGGGAAAAAAAAGCAACAGCCAGAGCCTACATTTTGATCTGTATTTAACAAATGAAGCAAAGGGTTTTCCTGCTGGATGGCCACATTTTAAGCCTGCTGTGAGCTTGTCTAAGTGCTCTGTTCACATTTTCAAAAGCTAAGGAGACACATTTGGGGCTAAATCCCTGCCTGCCTATTTCACTGCATGATCCTGGCTTTAATCATGCAGTGAATGGTGATGATCCTGGTGAATATAAACAGAACTTGGCGGGGAGGGTGGGAGGAGGGAAGAAGATACAGCTGAACTATTTGGAGGCCAGAACTCTTTCCTGATTAATTATGTAGCTTTCCTGTACAGTTTCCAAAAATTACTTACAAGGAATGAGTGGGAGTTGCATTTCTCAACCTGAATAGACCTAAGGCTTTGGGAAGACCTTGTCCCAGAGAGGAAAGACAAGGTGAAATACAGACACACACACACAGACACACACTGATTTCAAAGCTGCAGAAATTATTCCTGAAGCACTGGGATATCACTTGGGTAATTTAATTTTTATGTGGTAGTAGGCCTATTTTCTCATCTAAAGGGTTGTTCAAGGGAAGGGGAAAAAACACAAAAAGAAAAACAAAGAAAATAACACTTTTTTCCTAAAATTGTTCAAGTAGGATTTGGAAAAGTTTAACAACAACCCCTCTCTCCTCAAAAAAACCTTAATGGGAAATAAAATAATAAAAAATAAAGCACATCTGCATGGATAAAGAAAATGATTAAAGGAACCCTGCTAACAATAAAATCTGAAGTTCAGGATATCTGGAGCAGGCATATCTCTTCAGTATCTACAGTAAGGCATGGTTCTGGAACTAAGATTTGTCAGCAAGTTCAGCCAGGTGCATTAAGCCTCAGGGATAAGAGAGCAGATCAAACTCTGAGAACTTCTCTCAGAAACATGAAGATAAGCAGCAGCCTAGGCAGAGGAGTCCCAGGGTGGTTTAAAGTGATTAAACAGGAGCAAAAACAGCTAGGGAAAAAAGAAAATCTCTGAAATTTCATTTAAGGATGGGTAGCAAGCTCTTCAACAGGTCTGGGTTTTGGTTTTTCTTTGCTTGAAGGATGCTGTAGAGCCCAGGCAGAGCGCGGTGCCCGGCTCGGCCTCGGGGTGGCACAGCAGGTACAGGAACCCCATCTCCTGGGTGAAGTCCAGCTCTGGTACCCAAAAGCAAGGCTCCTGGGGCTGCGATGTCTTGGGTGTGGTTTAGACTATGTAAACATAACCCGATAGCTGACCTCATGACCTCTGCCCCACTGGAGGAAGCCTGGCGCTGGCTGCCACAACACTGCCCTGCACGCAGGGGTGGGNCTCCAGCACAAGCACCAGCCCAGGCAGGTGCACACACGAGTTTCACGAAGGCTTGCATAGTGACAACTCGTGACTGGCTGAGGAAGAAAACGTCAGTGGGAGGAGGGAGGTGTCTTTTGTTTGTTCCCATTTCAGTTCTTTCGGGCACTTTAGTTGTAGCTCAACTGTGCTGCCCACCTCTCAGAAGGGTTGGTATAGCATATGGCAGAGCTGCTTTGACACCCGGTGGGAGCCTCCACCTGGAGAGGCTAAGACAAAAAACCAAAGGGTTTGCAGAGCCCAGTTTCTTCTCTCAGGCAGAATCAGAAAAAAATTGTGTCATTTAAAGCCACCACCAGCTCCTGCTCTCACTTGTTCAGCCATCAGGTTGTCTCCTAGCTGTACACTGAAAACACGCAAAAGCTGTCTGTATTATGGCCCAGAAATATCTCCAGGCTCTGTTTAGACTGTTAACAGCTCAGGGTGACTACCATCCACTGCAAACACAGGTGCAGGGGTCATTGTTTGGTACCAAACTCCCTGGTTTCCCAGAAATCACAGTAACCACCCCATCACTCAATACTTCACAGTGGTTTGATTCAAATTTTTCAAATGAGGAAAGTAAGCAGGGTGGTACCATTCCTTCCTGTAAAAGTACACCTCACAGGGCACATCCCAACACTGTCAAGGGAAAGGCCTGAGCAAGAGGGCAGCAGATATATAGCATAATCACTCAGTACTTCTGTAGGAATTAAGGTAAGAAGGGACATCTTGAGGTCATCTACGCCAGCTCCCTCAGCCATAACTTCAACATTTGACCAGGTTGCTCAAAACGTACCTAGTTTTTAAACTCTGTGACAACGAGGATTTCACTGTCTTTTGGAGCTTTGCCAGCATTGAACCACTCTCATGGTGAAAATGTTTTTCCTGACGTAGCATCAGAGAAGATACAGCAGTCATCATTATAAACGTGCAACTGCAGGCTCAGAACATTTTACTTCCCACACTGATTCAATGGTGTAGCTTAAGAGACAATTAACTAATTAATATAGCTTTAATATAAGGAGTATTTGTGTGTTTTGAGAATAGAAAGTATTTGCATGTTTTGAGTTTTAACAGTCACCAAGGCTATTGATTTTTGATTCTGACTTTCCAAGGCTTCAGCACAAGAAGATTTAGACTAGAGCTCTACACAGCTGCATAACTGGACAGAAATCTAAAATTAAGAATATCTTCTCTAGTTTCAGATCTACAATTATGCCCTCTCCTGATGCAAATGTTTAAAATACACAGGTTTCTACCTGAAGGCAGCATCCTAGGGTTTGCAGGCAAAAAAAATTTAAAACCCCAAATAATCAAAATTTCACAATCCATAAGAGAGAAAGTGAATATCCAAAACCTCCTAGGGCTTCTGCTGTAGAGAGTTGCCAGTAACCCATTAGGAAATGCTCTGCTTTCTCCCTTGAGGTAGGCCACAAAGTTTGCCCTACAGCCATGAACTGCAGGAGCCAGAGGGCTCCAAGGCTTGGGGCTGGGTTGAAGTGAGGACAACTTCTGCTTAAGTTCTTGATGGAGTTTTCTGAAAGCAATATGCCATCAGATGCTGTATTTTCAAAACTAATACTTTTCTTTAAAGCATGGTTCCTTGGAAAATTCTATGGCAGCTTTCTTCTTTCTATTTCTTCTACAGAGAAAGGTCAACTTTCCATCTCTCAAGAAACTCTAGACACACTGGCACAGGACTGACTGACAAGAGTGCAGCAGGCTCAAGTGTTTACATGGGTAAAAACTAATTTTGCAAAAATCAATAATTCCTTCTAAGGTTTCTCAGCCCTATTGGCAATCGATTTTAATGTCCTTGCCTGTGGACTCAATAGGCATTTCATTCAAACCTACCCGAAAAAAACCCTTGCCTTATCTTCCAAAACTGGCTCAGGTAGATGTAAATTTCTATATTCCCAAACGTTTCTGCCCCCATAACCTTATTTTCAAAGCTGATGACCACCCAATATTCCCACTTAAAAAACAAACTTTTCCCAGACCGTTTTGTCCTTTAAGAACTTAGGTACCTCTTCAGTTTTTTTTACAGTGTCTTGCATAAAACATTGTGGTTTTAGGTGAAGAGGGCAAGGGGATCTAGTTGCTTTGGGGATTGGTTTGGTTTTTTCTCATCACCAAAAATATCTGAAGCTGAAACCAGAAACTGTCACTTCTAGAAGGACTACTTATTTGGCTATGATAATGAAGAGCCATGTCATTAGTTCATTAAACAGGCTTCTTCAGAAAGACTGGGAAATCAATCCAAAAGCTGAGTGAATTAGAGGACTAGAATTATAGAAAGGAGATTAAATAAGTTAAGAGTGTATATTTAGAGATCAATAAGAATTTCTCCTCACTACTATTTGTTCATGGACTGGAAAAGAATGAAGATCAGTCTCTACTGCTAAGGCCAGCCCTCAGAAATCTCAAACCCTGAAAGTAGGAGAGAAAGTCTGGAGAAAGAAAGACCTTCCCTTTGCTGAGGACTAACAGGTTAGAGATTATTTAGGTAAACTCGATGCCCACAAATCCATGGGCTCTGGTGGGATACATCCACATATGCTGAGGGAGCTGGCAGATATTATTGCTAAGCCACTCTCTGTCGTCTTTGAAAGGTCATGGAGAACAGGAACAGTGTCTGAGGTCTGGAGGAAAGCCAACGACACTCTGATCTTCAAAAGGGCAAGAAGGAGGACCCAGGAAAGTACAGGCCAGTCAGCTTCACCTCCATCCCTGTGAAGTTGATGGAACAGCTTATCTCCAAGCATGTGTAGGAAAATAAACTTTTCAAGAAGAAACTTGAAGAGAAACTTTACAATCATGTGTAGGAAAAGAACTTCTCCAACATAAGTTCTTCCCCACAGGGCTTCAGCTCTTCACCAGCTTCCCCAGCGTGGGTCACTGCTATGGGGTGCAGTCATAGAATCATAGAATGTCTCTCAGTCTTTCAGGCCCAGATTGCTCCATCTGGGTCCCCCACAGAGTCACAGGTCCCACACAGAGTCACAAGTCCCCCCAGCAAACCTGCTCCAGCCTGGGCCTCTCTCTCCATGGGCTGCATGTCCTGCCAGGAGCTTGCTGCAACGCAGATCACAGCGTTTTCCATATGTCCCCACCCACCCCAGCATGGAGTCTCTCCATGGGCTGCAGGTGGGGTGTCAGCTTCCCCTATCATCTCCCATGGGCTGTAGGGGGACAGCCTGTTTTACCATGGTCTTCACGAGCTATAGGGGATTCTTTCTCCTGGGTGCTTGCAGCACCTCCTCACCCCCTTTTTCACTGACCTTGGTGTCTGCACAGTTTCTTACATCTCACTCCCTTCTCTGGTGGAAAAAGTAGCTGCTTGCTTTTTTTTTTCTTCTTAAATGTGATTCACAGGGGTGCTATGACTGCTGCTGATGGGCTTGACCTTGGTCAGCGGCGGGGCTGGGCCTGTGGCCCGCCGCGTTTTT
>VZTU01000809.1:30381-62501 GCA_013400835.1 Zapornia atra
TGCTTCTTGCAGACACCCCCTCTGCACCCCCCCCCCCCCCCTCCACCAAAACACTGTCATGCAAAACCACAATATTACTGTAATCCCTATTATTGTAAACTACTATAGAGCAGAGCTAGGAAACATTTGCATAGGTTTATCCACATTATGTTTATCAGTCAAAGTTTACTGAATCTTTCCTGTTACTACTAATCTTCTTGAGGTGATGAAATGACCAGAGCTCAACAAAGGTAAGCCAGGCGCTTTGCCAGAAATACTACATATTAATTAAAAGAAATAGTAGGAAGTAAGCAAAGGCTTTATTCACTTTACAGTGTAGATTATCATGGTTCTGCCTAATGTGCAAATATTTAATGTTTGTGACATTTAGTTAGCATTCTACAGAGTACTGCACTTTGAAAAGCAAGAAATTTTGTGCACTAACACGAGTTGCAATTAACCAAGAACATGTACACATATAGTAGTACCTGCAGACAAACATATCCCAGGTCAGTGTAGTGTTTATATTATATTACCAAAGTCCTGTACAAAAGGGTATTGAGTGTGGAGTATCAAAGAGACAGCACAATCATAATAGGATGTGGTTTGCAGAAGTAGGTTTCCTGTGAACTTGGACAATTGTTTGTCTACAGAACACAAAGGCTACTTAAATAACCCAAAGGACTGAGAAGTAACAACATTCAAGAACCAGTAGGAGTTTCCCAGGAAGAACTAAGACCCTGCTCACCGTAAAGAGGCTACGAAGGCTTGTCAAGCCCTCAGACTCTTACCTGTCCCTTCTCTTACATGAGAGCACCTGTACTCTGAAGGAGACCTGAAGTATATCAACTGTGATCATGTGGCTCAAGGGACAATGATCAAAGGCATGGGGGCCCAGGTTGTGTTCCCCTTGATCCTGCCATTTAGATGGAAGGGTTTGAAGAGGAGTAGATGTATTCTATAGGTCAACAATTGTTTGCAGAGCTGATGTTATGACCTTGATGAGGGAATAGCATCCACCCTCAGCAAGTGCTGATGATACAAAGCTGGGAGGAGTGGCTGACATGCAGGACACTGCGCTGCCATCCAGTGAAACCTAGACAGGCTGGAGAGCTGGGCAGGGAGAAACCAGATGAGGTTCAACAAAAGCAAGTGTTGCATCTGAGGAGGAATAACCATCTGTATCAGTACAGGCTGGGGGATGACCTGCTGGAGAAGAGCTCTGTGGAGAAGGACCTGGGGGTCCTGATTGATGACAGGTTGGCTATGAGCCAGCAGTGTGCCCTGGTGGCTAAGAGAGCCAATGGGATCCTGGGATGCATCAGGAAGAGTGTGTCCAGCAGGTCTAAGGAGGTGATCCTCCCCCTCTACTCTGCCCTGGTCAGGCCCCACCTGGAGTATTGTGTCCAGTTCTGGGCTCCCTGCTATAAAAAAGACAGGGACCTCCTGGAGAGAGTCCAGAGAAGGGCTACGAAGATGATTAAGGGCCTGGAACATCTCCCGTATGAGGACAGGCTGAGTGAGCTGGGACTGTTCAGTCTAGAGAAAAGAAGACTAAGGGGGGACCTAATTAATGTTTATAAATATCTTAAGCATGGGATGCAGGGGGAATTGGCCAGCCCCTTTTCAGTGGTCTGTGGGGACAGGACAAGGGGCAATGGCTGCAAATTGGAGCACAGGAAGCTCCACACCAGTATGTGGAAGAACTTTTTCACAGTGAGGGTGACAGAGCCCTGGCACAGGCTGCCCAGGGGGGTGGTGGAGTCTCCATCTCTGGAGATATTCAAGACCCGTCTGGACGCCTCCCTGTGCAATATGAGCTGGGGAGCTGCTTTGGCAGAGGGGTTGGACCCGATGATCTCTTGAGGTCCTTTCCAACTCCTACAATTCTGTGATTCTGTCATTCTGTGATTCTTTTGGCAACAAGGTTTTGGCTTCTGTGACCATGGGACCCTCACCAAAGATCAACAATAGCTTGGAAGCAACAAGATCCATGTGACCAAGTGTGAGAAAAGTATCTTTCTTTCCCAACAGACTGTCCGATATGGTAGGAGCTTTAAAGGAAGAATGATGAAGGTGGGAGAGAATGACCCACAATCAAGTTAAGAAGTGGTGAATGGTGTTAGCAAGCAAAGAGTCTGGAATGATACCAACAGAAGAAACCCTGTAACCAACAAAACAGGGCTGAAGTAGGGTCACCTTAAGCACATGCACTTAAATAGTGAAGTGTCTATGGAACAGTATTATGCTGAAAGCTCTCATACCTTTTCTGGGAAACCAGTATGCCAGGGTGCCTCTCTGATGCAACAGTACATCAGTGCAAGCACCACAGGGTACAACAGGAGGAATCAGAAGCCTATGTACAGTTACTGGGCTACAATCTCACTGGTACCACAGAGACATGGGATAGCTCACTCAAGTCAAATGCTGCAAAAGAAGGATCCGGGTTCTTTAGAAAGGATAGTCCAGGAAGGTGAGGAGGAGGAGGTACCCTTTACATGAAAGCACCATGGGGATGCATGGACCTCTGTCTGGGAAAGGGTGATGAACCATCTGAAGGCTTGTAAGTCAAGACTAGTGGGTAGACCTACACAGATGACATTGTTGTGGGTGTCTTCTACAGACTGCCTGATCAAGCAGGAGGCGACACTTCAGGCAAGTGGAAGAAGACCCACGTTCACAGTCTCTGGTCTTTCTGGGGAACTTTTACCATCCTAATAGCTTCTAGAGGGCTAACACATCAGGGCATAAGCAATCCAGAAGGCTTATGGAATACATCAATGACAATTTCCTAACATAGGTCTTTTAAGTTTGTCATGGTTTAGTCCCAGATAAACCATGTCCCCACCTGTCCTGGCTGTGTCCCATCCCAAATTCTGGTGAAAATTAACCCAATCCTTGCCAAACCCAGGACAAGTAGAAAACAAGGAGAGATCATACGTACAAACCAAGAAGAACTGATCAGAAATGTGAATGTTAGGAGCAGTCTTTGCTGTTGTGACCATGGGAAAGTAGAGTTCAGGATTCTGAGAGCAGGGAGCAGGATAACAACCCTGGACTTTGGGAGAGCAGATGTGGTCTTCTTCAGGTATCTTCTTGGAAGAATCTCATAGGACACAGCCCTGGAGAGGAGAGATGTCCAAGAGACCTTGATATTCAAGGACCACCTACTCTATATTCAGGAATAGCCTATCATAACAAGGAGGAAATCAAGCAAAGACCACAAAATCCAACTGAAGGCTGATTGCTAGTGTGTATGCTAGGGGGTCAACAGCAAGTCCGATACCATTTAACATCTCTGCTAATTACCTGAATGATGAGATAGAATGTACACTCACCAAGTCTGCAGCTAATAAAGAACTTAGAGGATATAGATCAGGTGGTTGTGCTGCCATTCAGAGGGACATAGACAGACTGGAGAACTGGACAGAGAGGAATTTCATGAAGTTAAACAAAGAGAAATGTGAAGTCCTGCTTCTGGGGAGAATAACTCCATGCATCAACACACACTGTGGGTGGACTGGCTGGAAAACAGATCTGTAGAGAGTATTCTGGGTTTTATGGTAGACAGCAGGTTGACCGTGAGTCAGCAATGTGCCCTTGCAGCAGAGAAAGTCAACAACATCCCGGATTACGTTAGGAAGACTGTTGCCAGCTGTCATCTTTCCTCTCTACTCACCACTGGGGTAGTGATGCTTACCAGAGAGCACTGTACATGTAAGAGTTACCTGTAAGAGTTACTGTTAGTCTGAGCAGGTGCAGGTGTGACCTTCAGGCCATGTCATGCTGCACAAACCCCTTGACCACAGGATGAGCTCAAGCCATCTTATGGCAACAGAGGAGCCTGCAGGCAGCTCGCACTTGGCACTGGAGATTGCACCACCTGCTTGGCCTTGCCTTTATCTAAATTCGGGGCAAGAAGTTCTCATGCAAACAGCCCTTTTGTTTGACAGTAGAAAGGCTGAACAGAGTCATCTTAAGAAAAGCCTGTAGTAATTCAAATGGCCGAAATAGGGTAACCCTTTCTAAGGTTGGGGTCTGCATGGCATGCTGATTGGAAGCTCATTAGGAACTGGGTGTTCCCAGCATCTGAAGGGATTTAAGATTACCTATACTTTCTTTATAGCATTAAATCTAGTAGGTAGTACTTCAAGTTATACTTTACAGAGTCTGAGTGCCTTTCTTACTAGGATCACAAAAAAACCCCATCACCTCCTATTGCAGAACAACTGGTGAAGACATCTGCAGTGCCATGCTCTGGGCTCACCACTACAAGACAGAAGTAGCCTTACTGGAACAACTAAAGCACAGGACCACAAAGATGGTTAAGGGACAGCCCAGCCTGGAGAAGTGAAGACTTGGGCTGAGATGTCTATGTACATATATTTGATGGGAGGGCATAAAGAAGACTCTTCTTACTGGTGACGTGACTGGGCAAGAAACAATAGGATTAAATTGGAATACAATTCTATCTGAAGGTAAGGAAAATACTTTTTTACTGCAAGGTGGAAAAACACTGGAACAGGTTGCCTGAAGAGTCTGTGGAGTCTCCATTCTAAAAGATATTCAAAACCCAATTAGACAGGGTCCTGGGCAACCTGCTGTAGCTGAAGCTGCTTTGAGAAGGAGGATTGAATTGGACAATCTCCAAAGGTCACTTCCAACCTCAATCATTCTGTGATTTAATGAACTTGCTGCAGCACAAAACAGTGGAACTAAAAAAATGGGATCCTATCAAGGCCACAGAGCTTCTGATGGGGTACAGATCTGGTGTTGGTCACCGTGTCCCGTTAAATGTCTGCTGGTTGCTCTTGGGATACAACCAGGGAAAGGGTGGAAAGGCCAAGCAGTCTCAGAATTTCCTTTCTGGACTGACCACTCCTTAGATGTCCCTTAGTGCGTCACAAGTCCATGATGGTTTGAATAGTGAGGGAACTGAGGCCTTCAGAAAGCTGCTGGGAATACTGTCACAGGAACAGTCCACAGTCCATGGAATAATGAGAGCAACATCAAAGCACTTACAGAGATGAAGAACAACAAAAGAAACAAGGTGCTTTTCCTTATCAGCAAAGAAAAAGCAGCATGAAGGGTAATGTGGGACAGTCTGTCTGGGTAGACAAGTCAGAGACTGAGAGATGAAAGCAGCAGTTGCTGAAACAAACTGATAAAATAATAGCTACAAGCAGGTATTTAAAGCTTTGAAAGGATTTAAGGATTAAGTGGCTGGGTTTTTTTTAATGAAAGTAAGTAAATCTCATTAAAACTAGTGGCACTGCTACAGAAGAGGGAATATCAAACACTACTTAACCTCCTGGCAAGGTGAATCATGCCAGGACTTCAGTGATTAAGAGTTGCATGTTAACTAGATATTACAGTGTTAAAGTTTTACCTTGCATTCCTAGAATAATTGTAATAGGACTGACCAAATAGCCCTTATTTCTTCAGCTGTCTGAACTGAATGTTTTAATTGCATCAGGAGTTATGGTATGAGTCCTGAGAGTAGCTGCCCAAATTTCCAACGCCTTTCCACTAAGTTTTACAAACCAAAGGTATCTAAAGTCACAGAAATACCTCCCACTTCTTCCTTTTCCGAGCTACACCCATACTTTGTATACAGTGGAGAGGTGTGCCACCCCCTATGGCAGGGGGTTGAGATTAGATGATCTTTAAGGTCCCTCCAAAGCCAAAGCAGTCTGTGTTTCTATGAAATAATTAAAAAGGGGCCAGAGTGGGCTACTTTCAGCTCCATCTTGCCTTGTTTGCTTTTGTGCTTAGTGGAGTCTCATAACTCAAGACTAGAACTAGTAGGGCTATACCCCATACCTGATGGCACCCACCACTGTTCAATTTAAAGTGATGCTTTGTCACAGACTCCTGTGTGCTCAGCTAACTTCCCTCCCCCTTCCATTCTCTCCAGTTTTTCTCATTCCTCCCATGAACAGTTGTAGTTCATCCTGTCCTGACCCACTCACCTTGAGCAGCAGCACAGTTAACAACATACACTCCTACATATTGATGTTTCCCAGTGAAACGTGTATTACTCATCTTCACAGTATTATGTCAGGATTTGTACAAATGCAATCTGGCCTATTTGCACCAGCAAGATGTTGTGAAGGAATCTTCCCTTACAGTGAAAAACATTGGCTTACATTTCTGGTAGGTTTAAAACTCTGGACAATTTCAGATGGTCCTTGAAATACTGCTCATTGTAGCGTCAGGCTTTGGGAAACACCTTGTCTGTGGAGGCTTCAAGCAGCCAGCTACTTTTAGAGTTTCTATGTAGGAAGGAAGCAGAAGACCAACCTGAAAAAGACAATTTTTATTCCCATTTGTTCATCTTGTTTCAAAGAGAAGGGTGGAAGGATTCCTCTGTGAAGGACCAATAGAGATTAGAGGGTGAATGATGGCTTGTGCCCTGCATCTCAGAGCACTATTAACTGCCTGTCTGGAGTATTAAGTGAGCAGTGGTGGAACTGGTAGGACAGCATCTCTTGAGGCCTGGATGGTGGGATGCTGGGGACAGTGGAAGACAAAGGCAGACTATGAATGTTGACTGTTTCTTTACCTTCATGACATACATATGCTGGGTAGCCAAACAAGCCACTTCAGTGCTTCACCCCTGCGCAGTACCTTCTCTCTTTAAGAAATGTTAAGCTCGGCTCCCTTCTGTTCACCTTACATACCCTTTAGGTAAGGTATTGAGGTCTTGGGAAAAAGCATGACAGTCACACCTCAAGGTCTCAGTATTACAGAGCTGGGATAACGAAGGGGAAGCTGCTGAGTAGGACATCTGCTTTCAAAAATGCATACTACGAGGATGAAGGGTGTAAAACATGGCAAATCAAGAATGTTCTCTTCAAATCCATCATAATAAAGCAAAGCTTCTGACTTTCAGAATAATTTCAGTTCAGTATCTTCCTGATCAGCAGAGGGGAAGGAAGAAACTGTTACTGTTCAGTTACCTCCCAGTCCCTTTCGCTCTTTGCAGCCTCCCACCAGAGCAAATAACATTTGTACTGATTAAGTTTATAAGCCCATTGCAACCCTTTGCCACACAATTGCCTGATGACAGTAGCTTGAGTTTCTCACAGCAGGGCTGGGCCAAGCCAGGCCCCTCTCAGAAAGTCTCCCAGCTGATTTGCAGCCTCTGAATCATGGCTGCTAACAACTGTGTGGCTTATCAGAAAAGCTACCTTGATCTTTTATGTGGATCAGTCTCTTTTCAAAGCAAATAGTTTTATTCGGTGACTCATTTTTTTCCCCCCAGATAATAAAGTTTTTTCATATTTATCCACAGTCCTTACTGTATGTGAACGTAAACTTATTTGACTGCAAAGCATGAGGGAACTGCCAAATCACAAAGCTAAAAGTTTACCTTTTGTACAACACTGCCAGACAAATAATGGCAGTGAAAAGTCATATTGCCTTCACTTCCTTAAAACTTCTACCTGCAGCTGCTAGCACAAGATAAATGAACTGGGATGACTCTTGTTTCCTTGTTCTAGAGAGCCCTGCCTTCCTTTGTACTCCCTTCACATGCTTTAGAGACCATCCAACAAGCAGCAGGGAAAATAATTTTAATGTGTTAGGGACCAATACATTCATTCCAAAACATACCATTGTTTTAGAGTAATGTCAAATTAATGTGATTACATATTCACCTATACACACAAGCAGAATCCATCAGGCACACAGTTTCAGTGCAGATTTAAGGTATATAAGGAAGGTGCTTTGAAGTGAGGGAGAACAGCAAGTAACAGCACATTTGACAATTCATCCCTCCAGGGCAGAGACATAAGCCGAGTGACTCTGCAGTGCAAGATCTTGCAACCAGGCAGCTACCCCAGAACTCACACACTGAAATTTCTTATCTTTGCTTATCCCACAGCAGCAAGTGTTCATCATCTTGTCTTCAGGGCTTTCTCCCTGCCAGCCCAAAGGCATACTTTTAATTGGGGGGTGTTAACCACAGACTTTTAATAAACAGCGATTACTTGAGTTTTAATCTGCTCTAAAAGGAACTCGCACCTACAGGGAGAAAAATCAACTCTCATAATGCTTTTCTAAGTTATAACCACAATAATTTTTTTCCCTCCTAAAGAGCAACAAGCCCTGTCACAGCATGACATAGGTAACAAACTGTGAATCTAATTAAGTGTGTAATTATACAGCAGATTGCAGCACAGTATGCTATTACTTAAATCAACTGACTTGCATGCCAGAAGCACGGTGGTCCCAGAAACATGGCACACGGCACCGGCTGAGCTGAACACATTAGGGACCATTTCCAGGGTGGGGTGAAGAATGAGCCAGGCTCAGTTCATCCAAGCTAATGCCACCTGCATGCACCCAACAGGAAAAGACCACAGGCACACAGAAATTCAAAGCCTAAAGGAGACACGGAGGCACACTCGGGCAACTCCGTGGTGTGACAGGTATCCCTATTTGTCTCAGTCTCTTTTGGCTGTCAGTGTAGAGCTCTGATGCTGCATCTCTTTCCCTTGAATTGTGGTGAATTGATAATGCCTTTTCAAAGCTGTCCACTTGAGATGAGTATTTCCCCTTCGTTCAAGAAAATGTAGCGGGTTTGGGACGTGTGCCGTTACGCCACGCCGTTCCTAGATCTGAATGCTGAAACTTGCATAAATAACACCTATGGTGAGAATTTCTGCTAAATAATTCATACCAAACCGACCTAGATTTGCAAATCTCACAGCAACAGGAATACAATGGCATTCAAAGCAAACAACTATCACAATACTGGATTCAGAGCTCGGTGCATCCACCTCAGTAGGGCTCAAGCAAACATGCTTTTGCTTCAAAGCTGCTGCCATTGTCATTGTTGCTGTGGGCACTCCAGTGAGAGGTGATACATTTCTGGGGATTTTTGCAGGCAAACCCATGCACTGTAGGGTACTGTTTTGCCTTGTCTGGAGGGGAGCTTGGGAGCACTGGGGACTGTAAGTAAATTCATGGTAAACAGATGGAAAAACACGCTTTGCAGTGGCAGCCAGTCTCCCAAAAATCAGCAAAAGCAGCCTGAAATCTAACCTGCAGTTACAAACACGACTGCAATGACAACATCTGAGTAGATAGAACTTAGTGAACTTGGGGAAATATAAAGCAACTGCTGAAAACACATTTGCTACGGGGTGTTGAGCTGAATGCTGCAGTGTGTTTGTGTGTGGTTTCAAGCATGAATCTTTATGCAAAGCCTCAGCACCATACTTTCCAGGAAGGAGGGACAGGACATGACCCTGGTCTATGCTGTGTGACTGATGGACCCTCTATCTCATAGGCAGTCTTCAGGCTTGCATGGTTTACTGAGGGATTCTGGGTGGATGACTGTGAGCAGCTCTACCTTTGGTCTTCTCAGTGCTGGCAATTAATTGTCAAACTGGCAGATGTCCTCACCTCACCTCTCAGTAGAAGGGAAAAAGCCAGTCTGCTGAAGATTTTTTAAAAAAAAAAAAGTGCTTTCATAGGTTACAAAGCAGAAAATAAAAATCAAACCCACACTGTGCTGGAAGATGTAAGCAGAGAAACAGGTATATAGCAACTTAAATAGGGTGAATAAAATGCAGGAATATCAAATCAAACCAGAGAACAAAGTGAGCTATTTATGTCTTGTGTGGGAATGGAAAAACTGTGCTGAGACAGGGAAATGCATAGTGGCAAACAGGTTAAACTAGTAGTAAATCATCTAACTTTCCTGTACCTAAAAACCTAGTTAGGTTGCTTTTCATGTAAGGCAGATAAAATTTAAATCATTAGGTTGGAGGTTGCCCACCAATCCTGACTGGATTGCTCTCAATGCAAGCAGAGCACTATAACCCACTGATAACACATTCAACAGGGCTAATTTCACAAAGGGAGGGGGGTGGGAGGTAGGGAGGGAAATGAGGAAGTAAATTTAGATGGGAAAAGTCAGGCAAAAAGAGGTGAATGAAAGCAGTGTGGGTTTTCATTATCTGATTGATTATCACAGTTCCACCATGTGTGATTTGATAAGAAGTAAACAAATCCCCCAGTGACAGATTGTTCTGTCCTCTGATTTAGTTTCCCCTTAAAAAGACTGACATCTAGTAGCCCTTTATATAGTTCCTGTCTCCAGACTTGGTCATGTCTCCACCCAGACAGACACTGAAAATAAACCCCAACCTCTTTAGCTCTTAAAATTCTTCCTCGTAAGGTGAATTTGTGTTGCACATGCAGTAAAGCCAAGCCTGCTCAAGCACAAAGCTGATGAGGAAGCTTTATCCCTAGGGACTACCTGCACAGTAGTATGTACCTTGGTCACCCCACTTATACCTGCTCTGAATTGAGCTGTCCCATTCCTCTGCACACCCATTAGAATCTCCTGCCTGTTACGTTGTTCCTCATTTCCTGCTTTCAGCACATTGTACTGCAGTTCTCTCACTGCATTCTACAGGAGCCGAGGTCGTCATCTGCATTTCTGAAAGTTCAGCTAATGGCTCACAGGTCAAGAAGAGGTACTGTGCCACAAGCTGTAGCTGCCTTCTTGTAATACACCAAGGCAGCAGAGTCTTACCTCTTCTGGTGACTTGCAGGGAAAACACACATCGATTGCTTCATCATGCATCAGTTCCTTCATCATATAGTGAATTTCTAAGTTCAAAAGTATTACCAGTGAGAACAATGTATTACTACTGAAGCAGGTAAAACATTGAGTTGCTATTTATGTTTTATCAAGCCCCAGCAGAAAGCACTAGTCTGAAAATGGAGTTATTTCTTCACTACAAAATTACCAAAAAAAGTGACAGCTGTGAAGAGGTGTCCTGGTTCTGGCCAGGCCAGGGTTGACCTGGCCAGGCCAGGGTTGACCTCGCCAGTCAGCCAACACAGGTGAGCTGAGTCAGCCGAGGTGAGCTGAGTTAACCAGAGCTGTTTTTCCACACCACCTGACACCTTTTGCCCATAAAAGCACTGGTTGGGGAAGGGAAGGGGCTGCTTTTTGCCTCTAGGGAAGTTGGAGTGTGGCTGGGATGTTGGGTTGGTTGGTTGGTTCTTACCATCAGGCAGCCCTCTGTAACTGTTGGGTCAATAAGGTACTCTGTGTTAGCACTGGGTGTTCGTGTAACTAGCCATTATTGTTCTGTATTCACCTGATATTTGGCAGTAAACTGTCCTTATCCTAACCCATGGTGGCTCTGACTGTTTTTCCTCTGGGAGTGAGTGAGCAGCTTGGTGGGCATTTGGCCTCCAGCCAGGGCCAAACCACCACAAGAGGCTTCAAGAAATTCAAAAGCACTCATACTTGAGATAAATAAAAATATTTGAAGCATTTTGTTTCAGTGTTGACCTTGATGTATAAGTAGAATCCAGAGATTACAAACCAGAAAATCTAGATATTCCAGAACATTTTGCCATTTCCCAATCTCTAAGCTCAAAATATAGTTGTTCAAATGGCTATAACATTCTATTGAAGTGGCAAATTAAGATGCAATTATTATATAAACACTTTTTATTCATCATTATCAGTAGGTCAGATTATCATTTCAGTAGTACTGGAAAAATTACTCCTGTTTCATTGTGCTTACCAAAATGTTAGCAAAGGACAATGTTGAAGATACAGAAAACCACCACAGCACATGTTCTTCTGTCTCAGACTTTGACCTGGGACATGGGGATAGAAGTGGATTTTAGAACTATAAATCAAAACCATTTAAAATGTGGCATTTTAAAGAATCAGTTTCCAGAAAATAAAAATACAGTTCTGGTGGAGAAGGGGAGGCTGCAGAGATGGCTTCTGCATGAAGCAAGTAGAAGCTCTCTGCAGGTCCAACAGAGCAAACACCAGCCAGCCCAAGGCCGGAGTCTTTGCTGACCAAGGCTGAGCCCATCAGTGACGGTCACAGGGCCTCTGGGAATCACATTCAGGAGAAAAAAACCCACAAGCAGTCGCTTTTGCCACCAGAGAAGGGGGTGAGAAGATGTAAGAAACTTTTAAGACACCAAGACCAGTGAAGAAGCAAGGGGGAGGAGGTGCTGCAGGCAGTGGAGAGAAAGATGCTCCTGCAGCCCATGGGGAAGACCACTGGAGCAGATGTCCCCCCTGCAGCCCATGGAAAATAACAGGAAACAGAGATTCTGTCTACAGCCCATGGAGGACCCCATGCTGATGCAGGTGGAGAGTCCTGAAGGACATTGTGACCCCGTGGGAAGTCTGTGTTGGAGCAAGCTTTTGGCAGCAAAACCTGCAGCCCATGGAAAGATCGACCCATGCCAGAGCAGGTTTTCTGGGGGTACTTGTGACTCTGTGGCGGATCAGGCTGGAGCAGTCTGGGCCTGAAGGTGGCACCCCATGGAAGGGATCCATGATGAGGCAGTTGGTGAGGAGCTGAAGCCTCATGGGAAAGGACTCATGTTAGAGAAGTTAGTGGAGGACTGTCTCCTGTGGGTGGGACCTTGCAGTGCAGCAGGGGAAGGGTGTGAAGAATGCACTCCCTCAACTAAGAAGGAAAACAACTCATGAGGAACTGACTGAAACCCCCATTCCTCCATTCCCTGCCCGTCCCCGTGACACAATGGGGGGGGAAGAAGGAAGCAAAATCATGACTAAAGTGAAGTCTTCTAAGAAGGGAGGGGAGGCGGGAGGTGCTTTAAGACCTGGTTGCGCTTCTCATTACCCAACTCTGGTGTCACTGAGTGTACAGGGCAGTGTCATAAATAAGAGAGTTTTCTTTCCTTTATTCTGTGCTGAGTCTGTTTTGCCCGTGACACTGATTGTGGAATGATCTCTCCCTGTCCTTATCTCGACTCCTGAGCCTCTCAATATATATTTTCTCCCCTGTCCAGCTGAAAAGGGGAGCGATAGAGCAGCTTTGGTGGGCGTCTGGCCTCCAGCCAGGGTCAAAGCTCCACAAGACGCTAAGGACCAAGCACTGTGCTTTAAGAAGAGCTTGTCTAATTCCAGTCCTGAACATCAGGGGCAGATTGCTCACAAGACGTTTACAGAGAAATTAGAAAGAGGAGGAAAAAAAAAGCATGTTGGATTATATTCAAACAAATCCTGAATACACTTTCTGTTTAGATAAAATACTTGGCACATTTTGATAACAAAATTACTTCAGGGTGAAACTCCATATAGTTTCAATGAGTTTATTTTACAGGAGTGCCCTTTAACAAATAAACGTAGGTCCTTGGAGTAATTACTCTAAGAAGTAAGACGGACAGTTCCATCTAACCCTATATCTATTAGAACTCATGTTGTGTCTACTGGAAGTTGCCTCCCATTAGCAACTCATGCTGTATTTTACTCCATTTCTTTATAGACTATTGCTATTGCATTGCCCTTGCATTAGTTTGTGGAAACCACTGAGTTGAATCCCTTTGTTTCCAAGGGGACTTGTCCATGCCATCAGCTGTCTAGCACAAAGCAGCTTCAACACAGGGAAACTCAAAACAGACTTAGCATGGCACACTGTTGAATCTAATAAACTTTACTGAAAAACTGAATCATGTCCATGAAAATTACAGGGACAGAAGAACAAGGATATATTTTATCTCACCCACCAGCATGAGCACACCTTGACAAGAAGTTTTGCACTATTTATATGACACAAGCTCAAACAATGGTCCAGTTCAGCCTGAGATAAACTCTGTACAAGAGGAAGTCGGACTCACTTTCCTTTCTTCTGAATTTTAATATCTGACCGAAATGCCAAAGTAAGAAAGTTAGAGACCTTACATGGCCTCTCATTAATGAGCAGAGACAGGGTCTTCCAAAGGGCAACATAAGGAACTCAGGTGGGTTAAAACACCCTTAGATGTAACCTGCTTCTCTCCAGTGATAATAAATGACAGCAAAGACAATCCTTCTCCTAACTGAAGAAATTCGGGGTGGGGGGGTGATGCCCCAAGAATGCGAGGAGATGAACATGTGCCTGTGCATAAGTAACTCAGAGCTCCTGCAACAGCCACTACATTATGAAACCCCATGTAAACAAACTCTTGAAATCATTGCTTTCAGTGCTGCATCATGAATGTAGCAATTCATTAGTCAATGCTTTCAGTGCTGTATCTTCTGTTCCATGTCTTTTGTTTTTCCCCAGTCCTTAACCGTGTGTTGGATATTCCACCTCTGCCCAGTGCAGGTCCTCATTACAAGTCTGTATGAAACTGGATTCTCTGCTGTGATTTCAAGGCATCTTTTAGTGTTTCTGTTGATTACAGATGATCCCTACAAAAAGGAAGGAAAATATGAGGGAAACAGAGGGCTTGTAAATTTAGTGCTCAGGCAGGAAGAAATTCCCTTGGCCTCTACAAATGTGTCAAAGTCCTGAAAGAAAAACATTGTTTTCCCGAGGCTAATGGCCAAGACAGCTTATGGAACTACTTTCCACAGTACATTAGCATATATGTAGAGGTTTGTTTTGTGTCTGCTTTTTGGAGTTTGGGGGGTGCATTTGGTTTTTGCAAGTTTGGGGTTTTTTACAGTTCAAAAAATTATTTTAGCAAATGTTCATACTGTCTCCTGCTTTGAAAGAAGACAGCCAGTAAAAGGTAAGAGTATATTCATCTATTATCTCTAAGTCAAGATCCCAGTACCAACTATTGTGAATGGGGTGGGGTGTGATTAAGTCAATTCATCGTGATGGAAAGGAGGATTTTCCTAAAGGGCTGGGCTCCAGAGCAAACAGGATCTCACCTGGCTCCGTCAGGCAGCCATGTGTTTCCCTATGATAATGCCTGATGCACATAAGGAACTGAAGGTTTACTTTTAAGGTGGGTCTAAATCTTCAAGTAACATACCCACACCTTTTTCTAAGTTCTGTTGTTACAGACCAGACTAAAGATAAAGAAAACACATGACAGGCGAATTTCTGGAGACCTTGTATGTCTGTATTATCTGGTGCATGCTGCTGAAAACTTTTTCATCAGTGCAACTCCTCTCTTCTCTTAACACTCTCTCACAAGATTTGTCACCTGTTTTTTTCAGTCTCACACATCACACATAAAATTAATTGATGCAGAATATGAAAGTATCACTTGGGATCTTAAGCATGTCAGCACTGGCTGGCATAAATCCTGCACACGTGGAGACAGGTGAGCATGGTATGAAGGCTCTCACTGACAGCTGTGACCTGAGTTCTGAAAGCACGAATCTAGCCTGATCTCCAACAAGGATTTCTGTGCTCAGATGCTGGTACAGAAGATGGTACCAGGTGAGCTAGTTCTGAGGACGAGGCATCAGCCTGCTTTTTCTCTAAGACCAACAAGTCCCATGAGGAGGCTGGGAAGACAGACAGTAAGCAGTGGAGAGACTTTACAATGTAGAGCCAGACCATCAAAAAAATCAACAGAGTCACCCAGGCTTGCACATTCCCTGCCTGTTAGCTAAGTTATGATAATTGAGTGAGTGTTTTCAGTTGGTCCAGCTAAAAGGAATTAAACATTTAACTTAAAGGGTTAAACCAGCTGATTCCACCAAGACAGACAGACAGACGGACAAATAAGTGACTATGGCTCAGATAACAAGTGAGAAATGGTTAAATTCCAGTAACTCAGCGCCAGCTGTGTGACCATCCTCTTGTTTTTAACATCACAAACCCCTGAAGATTCAACCAACTTCACCTTAGCTCTTGCAGTGGTATCTGCAAGTTTGAAACTGATGCAATATTATTCAAACTGCTTTGCAAGGAAAGTATCTAAGTATTCCTTATAATGGGAATTCTTATTGAAATGTGGGACTATAGAAATCCACCTACCTGCTTGAAATCCCAATATAAGTTCAGGCCTTTATTCACAGCTGTGTCACATTGCTCCAAAACTGGCAGGTCCCCATTGCCAGGGTCTGTTAGGCATCTATCAACTGTATTCCGTCGTGCACGTAAGCCTCCTACATACATTTCTCCAGTGCTGTGAAAAAAGATGTGCTGAAAGGGAAGGTGACACCGCTGTCAGTGAACTGAGATACAAAGAAAACCTCACCAGCAGGTGATAGCAGAGAGTTCCAAAACTGATATTGAGATGTGTCAGCCATACAGCACCAGCATTCACCAATCTCTCAGCAATTAAACCAGGGTGAATTCGACCCTATACAACATCTTTCTTCTTTCCAATGAAAAAAAGAAAGATGCTTATAGCTCAGTGGTAACCCTTAGCTTCCCTCCTACTGAGAGGACAGGCAGTGAGGTGTGAGGAAGAGCTCCACCTCTCTGTCATTCGTCCCACTGATCTTCTGTTAATCAACATGATCAATCAGTGTCAACATGAGGTCTCACAAATCTTTGGCAAGGCTAAATGAAAAGCCTTAGTTTAATGTGCTCAGATCTCCACAGAAATATGCTCTACTGCCAGCTGCGTGGCAGATAAGAATTTAGTGAAATAAAGGTTGATATTCCCGGTGAAACAGCACAGCTTTGAAGTGCCTATTTCATGGCACTGTGGAGCTTTGAAAGCAACAGGTAGCAACAACTCCTATGTGAAGATCTGATCAGCTGTTTGCATTACCTGTGGTGAGTATGCATGACAGGGGTACATAATCGGCGTGTTTCCAGGGACTGGGCCTTGATCAATACAGATGTCTTCTTTCAATGTGTTTTTCATCTGCAGAATAAAACAGGAAATTTTCCATGAAGAACGGCAATACCACTTTCAGCTCCTTACCACTAATTTAGGAACTGTCCTGAGAGCATGGCTACTTTATTCAGAGCTTGGCATCGAATCCTAAAATGGAAGGTGCGATATGGGTTTCGAAAAATCTCATCTTACCTTTGCAGGAATGATGCATCACAGCAAAAATCAAAACTAAATCTAACATCCTTCAAAGACTCATCAACACTGTGCCAGGTAGCACCATGTCAGAGGTTACTAAGCAGCTCCAAACAGACAAGTACCACTACCCAGCTCCAGCAAGGTATGCAACCTTGGGTCTAGAAAATGCCTACCTATAGTAAGAAGCCACTGCAGCCTGGATCATTAGTTCCCTTCTTTGAGAACAGTGACTTGACTTACAGTGTATTACATGTTAGCTCAATTAATGTCTTCATGCCTTCTAAATTATCCTGGTAATCCTGCAGTAAAAAAAATCCATACTATTCCACTGAAAAAATCAGGTCCTTAAAGAAGATATTGATCCATTCTTGTTGGTCGATGGATGAGCTTTGCATGCAGTAAAAAAATGCGTGTTAAGCACTTTCCCAAACTACCATTGTGCTCTCACCAGTACATACACAATCACCACAGTTTAGAAATTCTAGGCTGACAACCAATATGAAAAAAACTTCAGAAAACTTCAGTGTCTAGAAAGGCATGTAAAAGTCTGTTTAAGGTTTCTAGGAAAATATAAACAGCAAAACAGTGTTCACAATAATTCTTCATAACAGTAGAGCTCCATATTTCAAATAAACAGACTCAATACTTACTGTTCCATAGCCAACAATGTTGGGAAGATATACTAAATTAGGATAAACATTTTTTATGTACCAATCAAAGCCTTTACAGTTCAGTTTTTTCCTTAGCTCTTTTCTGGAAGTAACATTTCCAAAGTCTACTCCAGGATTCTGCAAAAACAACATATTTAATTTCAAAACATTAAGGTGGTCTGAGAAACTATGGAAAATAAAGACTTATTTCTCCATATTGTCTATTCATAAGACAAATAAATACATTTAAAAGTTAATTTTTAAAAATGGCATATTTTTTAAACTTCATAATTTCAGAATGTTTGCTTAGAAGTGTGAACATGTTATTACTTCATAAAGAATATAAAAATTAGATATGGCTAGGAAATAGTTTTCATACTGACAAAAAAACCTAGTTCAAAGTGTAAAATAAGACAGTGCGTGTTAACAACCTTAGCTTAATTCATGGGCTGCTGACTGCGATGCCCATCTCATACAGGAGCAGTCAAGATTCAAACTATAATTTCCAAGACTATATAACCTTCCCCTTCTTCCTCCAGGAAAACAAAACCAAACCTTTGGGCTGCAGAGAGGAAAGCTCTCTTCATAAAAGTCATTTGGTATGTGATTAAGAAAAACTGAATTCTCTATTTCAAGTTCAATTTTGCTTATTTAAAATCTTTTCAGGGATACTCAGTTCACTAGAGACATGGTCTTTCGTGTAAATTATGAATATCCCACATAAAATATTCCCTACTCTTCCTCAAATACTTAAAATACATGTTAAATAATTTCATTTTATATTGTTTAAGCTAGACATCAGCTTTTTGTCTGAGCCCAAGAGGAACACGTCTATGATCATGGCTCTTGGATTTTTCTTTCACAGTGACTCTTACAACCACACTATGCCTCTTTTAGTGTGACCATGTGCTCTTATTTGACTACTTGTAGACTTCAGATTCCAATCTGAGACACGGAGAAATAGTACCACCTCAATTGGAAGATTCCATGCAAAGTAGACCATGTACTTGTAGTCATCCATCCACACTTCAGCCACCCGCAAGGCATTGCGCTTCACTGCGATGCTCAGGTCCGGCAGGTAAGGCTTGTGAGCTCTTTCCAAATGAGCAATTCGTGAACAGGGCATCACTTCTACTTTACCTCCACACTGCCAGGCCTAGGTCAAGAAGAGAGAATTTGAAGTAAAGTTGCCTATTTAATTAAGCTCTTTGCATTTTTTGTTAAAAGGCTCCCATTTCTGTTCCCTCACTCCTTCACCAGATAAACTGAACACTGAAAGCTCAATTCCCTGGCTTGAGTGAGTGAAAATAAATTTTCAGTACCCTTAATTTCTACTATGTGTAGCCTTACCACAGGTCCAGGAGAGTAAAGGCATATTCTGTCTTCTTTTTAACAAAACTACTCACCCATTTCCTGTGACAAGGCTCTCAGATCAATTGGCATAGATACACCAAGGCAAACTGGTACATACCTCCAACTGATCTAACTGGGAGCTAAACTGCTAAATGCTGCAGTGGTTATGGACCTCAGTTCTTCAGGAGCAGTGACACTGCCCAGGATACATCAAGAGCAAAACTGGTCCTGCAAAAGTGGTTATGCACTAGGAAGAATTCAAGATTCAAAAAATCCAGTGGATTTTTGGAAAATATGTACATGGAATTCAAAGAGATGCCTAAGCAGGCCATGGTCAATGCTTCAAAAGTACTGTAGGTCCAGAACGAACACATTCACCCAACCCAACTCAACCATACATGAACCATTGTAAGTATGGAAGCTCTTCAAAAGGCATGCATCTATGCAGAACTGAACTCAAGTTGTCAAGTCCACACAGCCCTGCACAATGCTGATTGATTGTCTTAGTTTAGGGATCATCACACAATGCTCCATTATGTGCTACAGACTTCCTTCACATGTTCACATCCAAATTTCCAGGACCCTCTTCATGAGAAAAGCACGAGAGGCTGCTTGCGTGCTAACCAAGCATATTTGAAACAAGAAATCCTCAGGATGGAAGTAAACAGAGATCTTTAATACTATTTTTGCTGTCAATTTTCAGACCAGCTTTGTGTTTTAACTGAACTGATTCTTCATTGGTTTTTGCCTCCAGCACATGCGTAAATGACTACCGAATAGACACACATTGCTGCCACCGTGAATGGTGCAGAGCCATAAAGAATACAATGAAAATGGGGTTTTTTTCACACAACAGAGCTGAATTAATTCACAACCTGCCTCACAAGTCATGAAGTGATGATGTCACATCTCAGTCTCACAGATAAAATCCACAGAGAACCACATCTTGGCATGTCCACCATGAGTAATGGGGAAACGTGTCACCATCTCCAGTATAGTATCAACCCAAGTCGGCACATCCACGTGACTCAGTGTGGTGCCTCACACAGAGGCACCTTGTTCTATGTAGGATTTAGCATGTTTGAAAAACTGCTGATATGCTCCTCTTGATCGTCTCTTCTACAAATCACAAAACCTCATGTAGCCCTAGTTCTGCTAGTCTAGGAATTCTATTCGGTCTCATTCCTTTCCTTCAGATTATTTAATTTCTCTACATATTTCCTCATGTGTGGTCCCAGGACTCAAAACACAACTCCAGAAGAGAACTCAGCAATAGATGAGAAGGATCATCAATGCCATCATTTCCCATCCATCAGCATGGCCATGTTGACTCATACACAGTCTGTTACTCCCAGTTCTTTTCTATCTGGATATTCCCCAACCTGCACCTCTGTAGCTGTTTGTTCTTAATGTTTCTCCTAATTACTGCTGTTTCTCTTTGCTGCAGAAAGCATGCTACCCTGTTATACAAAAAAAAAAAGAGACTTATTTGACATGGTTTGTCAAGGGAAATGTATATTATCTGTATTCTCTTTTATGTGTTTATTAATACATAACAGAAGAATTGAAAAAAAAAGGGGAAAAAAAGAAAAAGAAAGAAAAAGCTGTAAGAACATTAGAAAATGCCAATACTGGACCAACAGTCCATCTAGCCTAGTATTCTGTACCCAGCAGTAACAGCTCTCATAGCTCACAATTATTTTCAGGTCAGGGGAATTTCTGTATACTCCTGTTATTAACTTTTGTTTACTAACTCTGAGGTTTTACTTCCATAACTCTTCTGTCTCCCCACAAATGACTGCTAGTTTTTAAGACCCTCAATACTCTTTGGAGGGAGCGCTGCTCCTACTCTGGTCTTCCAGTGGAAGAATGAAGTACCTCCTCCTCATGTTCATTTTGAAATGGTTACTAACTACTTTCAAAGCCCCATAGTCTTCATATTTACAGAGAAAGAGAATAATAAAACCTTTTTTTTCTAGACATATAAGTCTTGCTGACAGGTTTATATATCTCATGTCCTACCATCCTTCTTCATAGAGATAAGCACTGTGTTGATTGGTTGTTTTCCTCAGGTCTTCTAGAATGCCACCAACTACCATTACTTTCAAAAAAAATACCCATCAATAGAATTTTTAGTGCTGTCATGTGTTCCTTAATAACTGAAGACACTCCAGATAAAGTATTCTGGGAAAGGAAGGGAAAAAAAACCCAAACCAAAACCAAGCCAAAACCCAACCAACCAACCAAAAAAAAAAAAACCAAAACCAAAGCCAACCAAAAAACACCCTCCATTCTTGATTTCAAGAGATCCAAAGTTGAAGAACACACTGCATTCTAGGGCAGACAGATTTCTTTCTGTTTTGTGGTTAGTTGCTTTTTTCCTAATACTTAACTTCATTTAATTTGATCTTATCTCATTCTTCTGCTGATCCAAGAGACATAACAGTTAAATTTCTCCAGAGAACCACATCTTGTGAGATTCAGTATTTCCTCACTGAACAGGAGTCAAAATCCTTAAGAAGTATCAATAAGAGCCTTCTGATGAGCCTTATGCACTTTTTGAAAACTATCACTTCCCTTTGGTACCTAAATTAAGCCAGAATTGTTCTGAAGTACTAACCCATGCTTTGGAAAATAACCAATGGCCTGAGTGCTTTCAAAAAAATCACACACTAATTTTCACTGTAGTTCAGAAGAAGATGAAAAAAACCAGGCTTACCCTCATTCCAAGTTCCACATTTTCTCCTCCATATATGTGCATTCCACTGTCCAGTACACCAATCTCACCCAGAAATTTCCTGTCTGCAGCAAGAATCCCCATTACAGATGGGCTCCTGGGGAGGCAAACAGGTAAAATTAGGAAGAAGCAACAATACTGGAAATAAAGTCACACTTTGAACTTCCAGAAGGAATACAGTTGTACTGAAGAAAGAGTAATAGATTTCATTCACAGCAACAAGTGGATCAGTGTTAAAGAATCCAGAAGACAGCAGGTAAACTTAATCAGTTGTCTAAAAAAGCATTTTAAAAAAAATTAGATCTATTTTGAGATGAAATGTAAATAACAATTTTCACATTTAAAACAAGAAGAATGAAATAAAATTAAGCTGCAGCAAGGAAGAATTAGGTTGGACACCATGAAATTTTGCCTAACATTAAGGAAACTTAAACACTAAAGCCTGTTGCCAAGGGAGACTGTGGAATCACTATCAGTTGAAGTTTTGAAAGAAAGATGATTGTCTGGCAAGACCAATTCCACTATAGATTAATTCATCCTAGAGATGAGGGAAAAGGGACTGAAAGGGGATTTGGTGCTGTTCTGATGTCCCCATTCTCTATGACGAAGCATGCTTTATTTTCTCTAGTCTAAGAATTGTGGACACTCCCCCCCAAAATATTCTTTAACTTATATTCAGCTTCTTTTTATTCCATTCACCTGCCCAAACCATTAATACTCACTATATATTTTCTTTAACACACACAGATGCAAATTTCACCAATATTTATTTATCTAAGTATGTGTGTGACCTTATCTCCAATTCTTCATATGAATGAAGAAATCTGCCATCTCAGCTGACAAACACAGTGCATTATTTTCAAATGTTTTCATCAAATGCTCTCCTGGTGACTTTCCTCCTCAGAATATACAAAGTAAATTGTGAAGCCCTTTATATAAATAAGTTGGTGGATTAACCTTGGCTAGCTGCCACCTGGTTCCCATGAATTTGGTCCCTTCTCAGCAAGCCAGGGGAAAATAATAAGATGAAAACATTCATGGGATGAGTTAAGGATAGGGAGATGGTTTGCCAGTTCACATTAGCAGCAAAACAGGCTCAACATGGAGAATACTAATTAAATTTATTGCCAATTAAAAACAAAGGAGGATGGTGAGAGAGATAAACCCAAAATTAAACCATCATCCCTTCATGCCTTCTTCCTTCCTGGTTCAACTTTACTTCTGACTTTTCTACCTCCTCCTTCTGCCCCAAGCAGGGCATGGGGATGAAAGATGGGGTTCTAGTCAGTTCACAATACTTCATCTCTGCTACTCTTTCCTCCTCACACTTTTCCACTGCTCCAACATGGAGTGCTCCTATGAGATACAGTTCTTCATGAGCTGCTTCAACATGGGTTCTTCCATGGGCTGCTGCTCTTCAAGAACTGCTCCAGAATGGGTCCTTTTCCACAGGGTACAGTTCTTCAGGAAAAGACTTCTCCAGTGTGGATCCCACACAGGCTGCAGTTCTTGCCAGAAATCGTGCTCCGGCCTGAACATTTCTCCACAGGGTACAGTTCCTGCCAGGAGCCTGCCCCAGCAGGGGCTCTCCACAGGTTGCATCTTCCTTCAGGGCATATCCACCTGCCCTGGTGTGAAGTCCTCTATGGCCTGCACTGTGGATATCTACTCCACTGTGGGGTCCTCTCTGCTCTGTTGTAGTCCTCTATCAGCTGCCATGTAGATATCTGCTCCAAATGTGATCCTCCATCAGCTATGCTGTGAATATCTGGCCAGCTGGTCCTCCATATGCTGCAGGAGGACAACCTGCTTCACCGTGGTCTTTTCCACTGGCTGCAGAGGAACCTCTCTGCTCTGGTGCCTGGAGCACCTCCTACCCCTCCTTCTCTGACCTCGTTGTCTGTAGAGCTGTTGCTCTCATATTTCTTCCTCACTCCTCTCACTCACAGCTGCTGTGCAGCATTTTTTACCCTATTTTAAATATGTTATTGCAGAGACACCAGCAGTGGTGCTGATTGGCTCATTTTTGGCCAGTACTGTGTCAGTTCTGGAGCCAGCTGGAACAAGCCGTGTTGAATATGGTGGCAGCTTCTCACAGAAGCCAACCCAGCAGCCCCCCCACTACCAAAACTTTGCCATGTAAACTAAATAAAACATGATAGGACTAGAAAAATCTGATGGCTATATCTTATCTCTTGTTAGGTTGGGTTAATATTGTTTAATAGATGGCTGTTAATAGCTATAGGACAGTCAACAACATCTGACATCCTTGTAGAACAAGGAAACAAATGGGTTTATATATTCAAAGTGAGCTGGCTGCTGGTATCATAGTACCAGCAACCACCTTGTCTTGAATACATAAACTAATCTGAACAGTTAAGGAAAGTTAACAGAACCAGAAGAAGATATCCAAGGCCCAGCAGGCTTAGGGGTGTCACGCTAGGTACAACAGCTGTGTATATTGTGTTTATGTCTTTTTCTTGCTTTTGCATGATACACAAGTGATGAAGGTTGAAGAAGGCTGCCCAAGATCACTGTAATCACATGTCACCCCAACAAGTCCAAAGAATCGCACAACTTGACTCCATGTGAGTTCTCACAGTTCAGATATGCAATTGTCCAGCAAAGTTGCAAGATTGACTCTGCATTCTTGGGCAAACATGGAGAGGGGCTACAGTTCATCTTGTACAGTCAATAAATATTGCTATCACACTCCTAGCTAAGGAACATAAGACAAAAAAATCAATGACTGGGGAATTGCCTGACAATCTGACAGCAGGACCAGCCCAGGGCAGATTCTGTAATACAGCCCTGCAACTGATACACTGAGACTTTCACGGCTGCTAAAGAACCCACATTTCCTAACCAACTATCTAGATATAATGTGCTTTGTAGGTATCTATCCCACCACCTATGAAATATCTTCTTCCCTCTGCTAACTCTACCCTGGGTATCATATATCTTGGCTCACTCTCAAATGCTATTCATACTTACTTTACTGGAGCAGTTTCATCTTTAAGAGCATACCATTCAGCTGGTAAAGGTTCATAAAGGCACCACAGTGCCCAGTCAAATCCATCTGCAGCCACTGAATACTGAAGAAGCTTAAAGTCATCGAAACGAATGTTGTCAAACACCGGTGATATAATAACAGTGCGATCTTCCTTAATTCGTGACAGAATAGGTTCAGCCCTACCAAAATTAACAGAGTCATTAACAGCTTGAAAAGGTGGAAGTCTATTGAACAGCACTAAACTTTACCACTGTTTTTCTAAAACTGGGTTAGGTAGTTTAAGTTGTTGGCCTCTGCAAAGAGTTTAGTCCTGGAGTGTTAGTAACCCAGATTGTTAGCGCCATGGCTGTAATCTCCCTTTCAATTAAGCACATTCTGCTCTTGACTGTCACTACTGTACGAAGTGTAAATTCCATGCTTAGCTTGTTGTGTTTATTGCTAACTGGGTCTGATTCATGCAGTTCCTAGACTGTCTTCACTACATGCATAAAGAGAGGAGTAAGGAAGAAGGAAGGAAGGTGAGAAGTGCTGTAAGCCCCTTGAGGTTGATCATTCACGGCCTTTCCCCTGTGCCTTGATGGCATGGTTTCTGTGTGAGGAAAAGGGTGTGACCAATCAATCAACCCCCTATGGCGGAAGAAGCCTCAGAGAAGATAGGTGAGGTTGACATGCTCATAAAGCTCAGAAAGGAATGTAGGGAGTGACTATAGCTATTGGAAAAAACCAAACTTAATCCAACACCAAGGGGACTGGAAGGTGGCCTTTCAGTAGCTAAATGGCTGGGTCAGTTGAACGGGTCAACTGGTTACCTACATGACCTTCCTGAAATAATCAATAGAAAGTATTATCTTCCTGAGCCAGCCAAAAAAACATAGCAGTATTTATGTGGCTTAGCCCAACATGGTGTACAAAAACCTGAACACCCATCAAAATGAACTTTGACGAGGGTAACATGCTTGAGTTGGCTTCAGCCCATGCATTCCTGCCCAGCAACTGACAGTGAGCATATCGAGAGCAGTAATGTGAGTCCTGTTTGTACTGCGATTCATTTGATATATCGTGCTTGTGGTGTGATTTCAGTATATTGCCGCAGCAGCTTTCTAAACCAAAATTCTGTGTATCTTCAAATAAGTAAACTTATTATTAAAAAATTAAACCCTCCTCAGGTGAAATATCTAAAAGAACTTGGTCAGAGTGTATTGGACTCTGACAGAGGGAGTCTTTTTGCTGGACCCCAACTGTTGTTAGGCCTGGAAGAACTTATGTTATCTCTCCTTACATACTCCGGACAGTCCCGCATATCCCAATGATTTCTGGAAGCCATTACTAAAGTCCTTCTGTATTACCTTGAACTGCTAGAGAGTGTCAGTGTATTATCAAGGGACAAAGAGATCCGTACCACACAGAGAAATTTTGGCTTGGGAAAGTCTGAGAGAAGATTCTTGTTCCCAGAAAATGACACAACATGCAAAATAGACAGCCAGTCAATTCAACAGACCAGAAAAGAGAGAATGTACAAAGACTTCACACAAAACAGTGCTGTTGACATCACTACCCAACAGAATGTAAATACCCATCATTTGCTTTGTCTCTGTTTGCAAAGAGAGTCCTACAGAATTACAATGCACTGTTAAGCCTGTTAGCTTAACAGTGCATTGTAATTCTGTAGGACTCTTTTGGCTAATAATAAATATTAGCCAAATCTGGAATAAGAATCAAACCAATTTAAAGTCATTGGGTATTATGGCTGTCTAATATACTTCTAAAGAGCTCCTAAACAGTTTATTACCTGTCTGCTTTGCTGTTCATTCCAAACAACTGTATCCCTTTTCCTCTCAGAAATGACTTGCTGTCTGCTAATTAACATGTGGAAGGACAGAAAGAAGAACTGTATATGGGATGTCTGACCCAGCTACATAGTTATACTCGTGTCCACCTCCCTCTCCCCAAGTCTTACCATGCCACGTTCACTTCAATATGTGCATCCAAAATTGCAACAACATCTGCGGTTGATGCCTCCCAGCCAGAAATCCGGGCTTGTGTTAGGCCTTCTCTTTTCTGATGTCTGATGATCTTCAGCAGGCCAGGATATTTTTCATTGTAATTTTTAATGTGTTTTTCCAAAGGTCCTTTCAGATCATCTAAAACCAGCCCCCAAATTTTCATTGTTTATTAAAACAAAACAAAACAAAACAAAATGAGTTATTCAATATTTAGAAATGGAAAAGCTCATTTAGGTAATGACTTTCTAGCTTCTTCCAGTTCCAAACTAAAAACTGAGGTTTGATTTGCAATAGAACAGGTAGAAATTTTTGGGTGCTGATGAATTCAAGAGGCTTATTTTTAAAGCCACCTTCCATTACAGTTCAGTTAAGTACCTAAATTTCATTTACATATAGTGCTACTGTACGCTTTCTAAATTGATCACAAATACATCAGTATGTAGAAGCTTTAGATATGTGCCATAAGAGCAACCAATTAGTTTTCTTAGTGCAGTAATTTCTCTGTGCATCTTCTACCATGTGGAAAGGAAAAGAAAAAAGAAACAAGCCCAGGAAATGTGAAATGTTCCTGTAGGAGCTTTAGGCATGCCAACTCCCTCACCAAAGTTAAAAAACACTGTCAGAGACAAGGAATAGAAGATTGGGGCCTCTAAGTATTGTTTTGGAAATTAGCTTAAATTCTTTCTCTACCCAAATTGACATGTTTTTCTAGAATCTGCAAAGCATTAGGAAAATGAGAAATCAAACATGTCCCATCAGGTGACAGCAGGGGGTGGGGAGGGGAATGAACCCTTATGATCAGGTGATCAGAGCCACAACGTTTGTACAAATGAGCATACAATGCTTTGTTCAGCTCAATTCCAAGAGAAGCAACACACCCTCTGCTTCCCTTAGGGGTATCTTCTACAACCCAACACTCTTTGAGGAGTCTTAGAGATGCTTACAAAGATAGTTTTTCAAGAGCACTCTTGCTTTGGTACTTTGCCTGATGAGCCAGTGATGATTAATATTCTCTGAATTAAATTTTTAACTTTTTCAAATACTTGCAGAGTCAACATCCTGATCCTTATTAGCTGCCCTTTTCCAGGATATTAAGGTGTATTTTTTCTTTTCCTTGTGTACTCAATTTACTTTTAATTTTGAGCAGTCTACTCTGTGTGCACCCAAAAGGCCACCAACATTCATTTAACACAACAGTGGCATAAACTAGCAAGACTCCTGGCTTCCCTGGGTCACTTACCATTTGAACTGTAATCATCTATCAGGATAATTTCTTTCAATAAATGAGAAGGTGTTCGGTTAATTATACTAGTGATCGCCCGTAAGATGATCGACAGTGCTTCATTTACAAATATGAGCACAACACTGAGTGTTGGAAGGTCTTTCGGGTATGTTTTCATTATACAGCTGTAATAGAGAAACAAAACTTTATCACAGTCTCTAAAGAAAGTCGGAGAGCAAGGCAGATGCAAGAAGGCAGAATTGGGATGTTGGGCTGAAAACATATAGTAAAAATCAGCATAAGAGTGAAAACCCCAGGATTTCCAAATCCAAGTGGGATTATTCATTTGAGTATTGCTATGTATGTCTATAAACCTTTGGGAGAAAAGACAAAAAAAAAGAACAAGTACCGTTTCTTCTCAATCCAAAATGCTTATTGAAACTAAAGAATGCAGTTAACTCGGACAGGGTGATTCTCTTACAAGGCAGCAGCCACATGAGTTGAAGTTTGGCTTTTTACCGGAGGAGATGACAGTGGCCAAACTTGGCAGCAGAAATAGCAGATTAGATAACAAACTCTGTGTATGTCTAAGGAAGAACAACAAGGTAGGTCTACCTATAAACTGATGTGGGAGAAGGATCCCTTTGGACAAGGGGTCTCTTTAGGAAATTGTTGAAAGAGCTTTAAAAATCATTACAGAGTAAACCAGACCCTGTGGAACTCCATGCTACCCCAGAATAAATTCTTTCCAGTACTGAAACAAACTCGTTTTGTGCTATTTGAATAACTCTGGATTTCCTGCTTACCATCAAAAGATTACTTTAACTTTTATTTTTTTAAAAGTATATATTTGGGATATTTGTCAGGTCTGCTAATTAACATCCCTATTAATGGGCAGATGGTAAGGCCTGGGTCTTCTTCATGATATTACACCAACCCCCTCTAGAGCAGACAACAGAGCATAGCTGGATTCTCAGGCTGTGTCATTTCCTCCCATAGAAACACACACATGAAAGCAGTAATCAGACTTCATGAGTTGTGTAGCTACACAACATGGCTCTCAGAGACAGGTTCATGCTCCAAGCAGACCTCTTCCGTGGCAATGGTTCATAAATGAAATGCATTTTTATTATTTCCATTAGTGCAGGAACCTGAATATTATCTGCAAAAGGCAGTCTCTGCACATGCATCTTTATGATGTATTTGTATTTCTTTATGAGGCACGTATATTTGTTTATGATGCCAAGCAGAAGAGCATATTGCACAACCTGTTCTTTTCATCTCCCAGAGGATTGCCAGCAAGATAAATCACCTTTCCCCACGTGCCACTTTGTTAAATTACACCCAGGTGCGAACTCTGTCCCCTGCTTCCTTTTCGGAAACCTTCCATCAGATTTAGTACAAGTGACCCTAGGTACAAGGGTGAAGGCTTGCAGTATACTGGTGACATACTATACAGGGGGAAAAAAAATGGTTTAGCCTTTATAACAGCCACTTGTTCCTTATGAGGGTTTTAGTAGTTACTTGTGCCAGAACCCATAGTACTGGTCTGCTGAAAAAAATACTATCTATTGACTTCAAGAACCAAACCCTGGAAAACCCCTTAAGCTTCCTCTTACAAAGTGGATTCTGTACCTACATCTTAATGCTTTAGATATTTACCCCACTATATTTTTCATGTAATTAATCCTGAAATTCTTTGATAACTTGAGAGAGGAACAGATAGAGAAAATAAGACTACAGGCAAACTCAGGAGGTCACTAGCCCATTATGGCTATGGCTACAATACTGAGTGCCAGGGATTCAGCTCAAGTGATGAATCTTAACCTCACCCTTCATGGGACATACTGGCCAATAATTAGTTCCAGCCACCTCTCCCCTTCGATTTCTAATCAACTTTTAATGAGCAGTATAGATATTCCCCACTTACAGTCTGCAACATAGTTAAGAAAAACAAGCATTTTGTTTAAAAGGGCAGAATTTTACAATGTAGGAGTTTATTTCTTCATTGTTCATATTTTGGAGGCTTTCCAAAGGTGGGGGGTTTGGGTGGGTGGGGTGTGTGTTAAAAAAACACTACTTTGAATATAAAAGGCTTACAAAGACAGCATAAGAGAAAGCATGCTTTAGATGTCCTGCCTTTGGGGCTTAAATGAATGCAAACAGACCAGAAGGTCTCATATCTTCTGGACACTATGGTTGGTTTTGTCCCTTTTTTACTGACAGTTACAAGTTATATACAAGTTATAATGGTAACATTAATTTCTTTTTTTCTAAGTGTCTTCTATACACTGTGACTTCACAGTCTTGGGAGCATTACAAGTTTGACCAAGATTTGGAGGAAAGGGATAGAAAAAGAAAACACTAAAGAAACAGAGCACAAATTGAGATCTGTTAGTAGATTATTTTAATTTAGCCCAAAGCAATACAGATCCCTTTCCCTTTAATTTCAGGTCTCCTTGTGAACATAGAGAGGGCTTATACTGTACCTGGGAGATCTGGTGTCTCTGATAGGTCGATCAAGAGGTAGATGATCGCTGAGATAAACATTATACCCATATCTTAAGAACAAATTCTGTGCAAGAGTTTGCTCTGCTTCTTTTAAATCTGCACCCCAGCGTTTGAACAAAACTGAGTCTGGGTACAGCAAATGGTGTTCAATGTTGTTTTCCTTCTTTGTATTATCAGCTTTGCGTACTCCAGTCTTGGAATTCTCTTGCAGCTTCAGGTCATGTTCTATTTGTTTCAGATTTTCGTGGAATGCCTCTACTGATTTTGCTGATTGAAAATAAGAGAGGATTGATTATAACAGCAATTGAGAACACTCTCCATCATCATAACTGAGACAAACTCTCCTTACAACACTGTAGGTTAAGCGACCTGTGAAGTGGCAGCTAAACTGATATTCACATCAGAATAGCATCAGACCCTGCCTTGCCCATAAGAATTTTTTTTAAACATCACATTTCACAGTACCCTGCATCAGCTTGTGCTCTCAATTTTATGAGCAAAGAAGGGACACTGCACTGGCATCACTGCAGAAATCTGGGGGGAGAGGCAACACATGAATTGTTAAATTGGGCCCAAATAATTTCCAAGATGTTATGCTTGAGTTGCATAAATGTATTAAAGTTCAATAACTGGATTCACATTTAAGTCAGGCTGCTGATACCATATTGGCCTTGACGGTAAGTACAGTAAATGAGCCCTTTGCTATCTCTTTTCACAAGGTTATTAACTTCTGCTTAGAAAGATTTGAACAGGGTGAGTCTTAATCTCTCAAGGTTTCTCTAGGTTTGTAATATTGTGTGATAAAGGTACAGATAGCCTGTATGAGGTGTTTTAGGGCATCCTGCTCTGGAAGGTAAATACAAATATGAGCCCTTTGCAACATCTTCTGGAAAGCTTATTGTCAGTTTTGACTTCTGCTCTATGAGAAAGCTTTGAACAGGACAAATCCTAATTTCTCAAGGTCTTGTTAACTTTACAATACTGGAATGCGCCATACATAAAACCCACAGTAAACCTGAGTGAGTTTAAGCTTTCTACAATTTAATTAATGTCTTGTTGAATGAGTGGAGAAGAGTGGATGTAGTTTGAACTCAGGTAAGGCTTCTGATCTTGCCTCTCATGCACAAGCTGATGAAGTACACATTAGGTAAGTAGACAGCAAGGGGGACTGAACTGTCACCATCAGAAGGTTGCAATCAGTGACACAAAGTCCAGTTGGAAACCAGTCATTAATGGAATTAGGGGTCAATATTGATTCTAATACTGTTTTAATGCAATTGTTAACTGCTCTTGAAAATGGGGTAGTCTGTGTATAATACCAAACTGTGAGGAGTGGCTGATACACCAGAGTCCTGCTGCCATTCCAAGGGACCTGAAGAGGCTGGGGAGACAGACCAACAGGAACCTCATGAAGTTCAGCACAGGCAGGTGCAAAGTCCTGCACCTCTGGAGGAATAACCCCAGCTGAAAAAAATGGACCTGGAGGTCCTTGTGGACACCAAGTTGAACATGAGCCCATGGTGTGCCCTTGTGGAGAAGATGGCCAACAGCACCCTGATCGGCATTAGGAAGAGAAGCATCAGAAGGTGTAGGGAGATGATCCTTCCCCCTTTGCTCAGCACAGTTGAGGCCACATCTGGAGCACTGTGTCCAGTTCTGGGCTCCCCAGTACAAGACAGATGTGGACATATTGAAGAAAATCCTACAAAGGGCCACTAAGATGGTTATGAAACTGGAGCATCTGTCACACAAGGAGAGGTTGAGAGAGCCAGGGTAGGGGGATTTATTGATGCATATAAATCTTATGAGAGGGTCTAAAAAAGATGGAGAAAGAGTCTTCTCTTGGGGTCCAGTGAAACGACAAGAGGCAATGGGCATAACCTGAAATACAGGAAATTTCTTTCTTTTTTTT
>VZTU01000812.1:0-47287 GCA_013400835.1 Zapornia atra
CTTGTGCTGTCACTGTGTGGATGTGTGTGCCTTTCTCGTTCCCAGAGGCCTTCTCCTGTGATAAATGCCATCAAGGTAATTCCCATCTGACCCCGGAAAGGGAGCTGTCCTGAGGACCAGCCAGGACCACACCATTCCTTCAAACCCCAGAAATTCATCTAACTCAGCCCTGTATATGTGAAGTCTCCCAGTGTTTTGTGATTGCATTGCAAGTTTTTGTTATCAGGTTGTGTTTACCTCCAGGAGGGTGTTTAACCACAGGTTATAAGCTAGTTTCTTCCAAAGAAATGTAGGTGGGTTCCTCAGCAGGGCCCTTGCTTTAGCCATGCAAAGCTTTGGGGACAGCCACTAGCAATGGCAAGTTCAAGGGCTGTTGCATCACAATAGGAGCAGTGGCTGGCCAGCGTGAATGAATTGTGGGCAGCTGTGAAGAAAAAGGAAAGCAACAAGCTTAAAATAACAGTAAGGGAGAAGAAATAAGGTCAGTGTCATACACCTTCTGGTAAATGCATACATCTCCCATCTGCATGTTCAACAAGGGATGGGACACAAGGTTTTCCAAAGGCCCCGTGGTGTGGTATGAAGTCATGGTAATTAGTAACAGGAAGCGCAGTAATGGTGATAGCTGAAACGGGACGACTCGGTGAATCTCACAAAGCTGAGCAAATCGCATGGAAGCCAGGGGTGCGTTTGCGGAATGTGTTGCTATAGAGATGTGATGGCTTTTCTGTTGGATCCTCCAGCAAGAGCAGTTAATCCATTTTTAAGAGGAAAGGATATTTAATAAAGGAAATAATTTAAACTGGATTTACAAGATACGCTGAATGGAAGCACCATTTATTCTGTGGTTTCCTATTTAATTTTAATATCTCTATAAACCTCTCCAGAGTCTTCTGCAAAAACAAGCTGGAGTTGGATTTGGTTTGACCACACCTTAGTTCTTAAAAGCAAATAAATTTGACAGTGCTGGAATAAAAGCCCGCATCACGATGGGTATTTTTCAGCTCTCCATAGCAGCAGGAGTGCTGGAATGAGTGTATTAGAAAATGGACAAACTGTTCTATTGGCAAGGGGATTTTGAAAGGGTGTTGAGCAAAAACTTCCGCAAAGCGGGGTCAGGAGTGCCTGGTTTCAGTGGCAGCTGGTGCTTACATCCCTGCAAGCTTCATCCTCTGTTAATTCGGCAAGATTTTAGGGGAGGTTTACTATGAAGCAAGAAGAGAGATGATGGTGTGCACACAGTGGCCAGGATGATCTCTGCAAATTCCAACCCCATGCACTGGCATCCCCCAGCAAAGGGCGGCCAGCACCTTCCCTGCAGTGGCTGCCTGGTTTTTGGCATGGCGCTGAGGACACAGCACAAGCCCATCAAAAAGCTTTCCGAGTGCAAAGTGGGCGGGAATTTTTTTTCCACGCTCTTTGTTTGCTGATTTGCATTTACCCATCAAGGGAAGCACATGCACACAGAACTCTGTCCTTTGAGAAGCGAGGACAGTTCAACCGATTTTCTGCTGTGGTTTCCTGCAGCCTCGGGGATGCTGGTGCAGCTCTTTGCTCCATGGTTGGATGCTTCGATTTGGAGCAGCTCCTTGTGCTAGGGAAGCTGCCAGCTGGGCCCCAGGCACATGCTGCCACAGGGACTTTCTGGGGGGCTTCTCCCCTTCACACATCTCCCAGCCAAGCAAACCCAAAATGCCATTCAGGACTTGCTCTGGTTGCCAAAGAGTCTTCCCACCCTCAGCAAAAGCCGCGAGCTCCTGGTTACGTTTAACTGCTGCTTTAATGCCACTAATTGTAATTGACTGTACTTGTGCCAAAATTCATCCCAGCCAAGAGATAGGAGCAATTTGGGCTGTCGTATCGGCATGACGGAGCGCTCAGTCACTCTCCCAGCTCAGTCCCTTTAAAGCAGGTGCCGATAAACAGCTGTGCCAGAGCAGCAGCTCATGTGTCTGCACCAGGTTTGCTGCAGGGCTGATGGCAGGATCAGTCCCCAGCAGAGTCGGTGCCACACAGGAAGCAGGGACACACATGCCCAAATTAACCCCGTGTCCCCAGGGACCTGAAGCATGGGCAATTCCCTGTTTTTACTGTGCCATTCTCACCCTATTGATACAGGGAAAAGATTTGGCTCTCCAAGCCCCGGGGATTTTGGGGGAAGATGACAGAGCAAACATTCTCTAGTCCCTCATGCTGCTCTGAAGAGTTTAGCTGTGTACCAGCAGCATCCATGTGACACCAGCTCTGCTCAGCGCAGGCTCTGTCTGACAGGGAAAGCATCCGCAGCCTCCCAAAGCCACTTTTTGTGTTGCTCCTGCCCTGGCTGTTTCATTTGGAGCTGAATAAAAATTACATTAAGCTTTGAATGTTCATCTCTGGCTGCTGCTTCTGCCAGTCGCTGCAGCCCTGTGCCAGCGCTGCTGGGACCAGACGCTGAACTGTTTCCTTGCTGAGGGGTGTGGGAGCAGTGAAAAGCCACAGGTCACCCTGCACACCACCCATTTTCCAGAAACACGGGGATGTTTCCAGAAACACCAAGCCTTGAAGGCAAGAGGAACCCAAGACAGCTGGGTATTCAGTATTCAACGGCTGCCTTCTCTAAGCTACACAAAAAGGAAATTGGGCAAAACCATCAAGATGCCTGTGTGGATGAACAAGGAGTTCTTGGACAGACTCAAACACAGAAAGGAAGCATACAGAGGCTGGAAGCTAGGGCAGGTAGACTCAGAGGAACAACAGGAAACCGTCCAAGTAGCCAGGGACCGTGTTAGGAAAGCTAAAGCCCTGGCAGAGTTAAATCTGGCCAGGGATATCAAGGGCAACAAGAGAAGTTTTTATAGGTACATCAGTGATAAAAGGATGATGAGGGAAAATGTGTGCCCTCTCCATAATGAAACAGGTGACCTGGTTACCCGGGATTTGGAGAAGGGTGAGGCACTCAATGACTTTTTAGCCAGTCTTCACCAGCAAGAGCTCCAGCCACACTGCCCAACTCATGGAAGGCAAAAGGAGGGACTGGGAGCATGAGGAACTGCCCACTGTAGGAGAAGATCAGGTTCGAGAACACCTAAGGAAGGAACCCAAAGGTGCACACATCCATGGGACCTGATGAGATGATTCCATGTGTCGTGAAGGAACTGATGAATGAAGTGGCCAAGCCACTATCAGTCATATTTGAGAAATCCTGGCAGTCTGGTCCCCAGTGACTGATAAAAGGAGAAATAGAACCCCCATTTTTAAAAAGGGGAAAAAGGAAAGCCCAGGAAGTACAGGCAGTTACCTCTTACCTCTGTGCATGGCAGGATCATGGAGCAGATACTCCAGAGGATTATGCTAAGGCATGTGAAGAATAAGGAAGTGACTGCAGTGACTGGTGACAGCTTTGCTAAGAGCAAATTGTGCCTGACAAATCTGGTGGCCTTCTATGATGGGGTAACAGAGCTGGTGGGCAAGCGAAGGGGGACAGGCATCGTGTTCCTGGATTTATGCCAGGGATTCCACATTGTCCAGCACAACATCTTTGTCTCTAAATAGGAAAGANCCCAGAGAGACCAGTGTTTGTGTCTGCTGGGTGTGGTCCCCAAAAGCCTCATGATGCAATCATAGAATCCTAGCATCTCCTGAGTTGGAAGGGACCTTTAAGGATCATTGAGTCCAATTCCTGTCTCCACACAGGCCAGCCAATCAGAACACACGACTGAGTGCATCATCAAGACCTCTGTGACATCATCCCTTTATAAGCAAGGACAGCGTTGCTGGGGCTCAGTGCTGTCCTCATGCACAGCGAGTGAGGGTCTGCAGGTGAGGGGGGACAGAGGACCCCCGTCCCGCAGGCTCCCTGCCGAGAGTGGAGAGAGGATCTGTCAGACGGGGACATCGGCAGGCCCAGGACACTGGACCCGACCTGCTGCACCCCATCATCATCTGTGCTGCCCCTGACAAGAGGCCAGGAACCACGTTCCTGCCTTCCCAGTTGCTGCCATCAGGGGAAGCACATGCACACAGAACTCAATGACAGAGCCAAGATTGCTGGGGTGAAATAGATGTTATCTTGCATAAAATTAATTCAGTTTTTGGTCATCAGAGATGTGTGCATCCCAAACCCCAGCGCAGAGGATGATGCACTTCTCTGCATAGTCTTCCCAGAAAGCTGGTAGAGCAAAGCCACAAAGAAACTGGCCTCTCTGCAAACATCTTTTAAACTCGAGCCAGCATATCAGAAGGAGTTTTCCTTGTTGCTCCGAGTTTTCTCTGTACCTGTAAGTAATATGGTTCACAGCATCATAATTTCATCAATAATCCACTGGTTCCCTGCAGGATGAGGGCAGAGAAGCCCGTTGGAAGGCCGGGAGGGGGATGGTGGCACCTGGCATAGCTTTGCACCTGGTAAATGGCAAGGTCATAGGAATGCTGTAGGATTTCCCGCTAGGAAGTGGTTTGTACCTCTTCCCGGAGTGATTCTGTATCATGCGCTGGGAATGCTGGAGTTTGGGAAGTGCTGAATGCTCTGGAAAGAAACTTCCCTCCCTCTCCAGAAGGTAAATTCTCCCTCCCTCCTCCTTAATGCTGGGGCACAGGAGCAAATTCTCTGGGTTTTCCCGTCCCTTGAACATTTTGGGGTTTATTTCCTTTTTAGTTTGTAAAGATTGAACTGCACAAAGGCAGCCACAGTTTCTCCTCTGTTCAAATCACCAGATATCTTTTGGGTGGTCCTTGAACCCTGATTTAGAAAGTGCAGTGTCATAGAATCATAGGTCCTTGAACCCTGATTTAGAAAGTGCAGTGTCATAGAATTATAGAATGATCTGGGTTGGAAGGATCATATAGTTCCAGTATTCCCCCCAAGCCTCAACTGGGAAGCAGAGCTATCTGTTAAGGAAGGGCTGTACTACATGGCACCTGAAGTGAGCCCAGTGTCTGGACAGCGTGAGTGACCCGGAGCACAGCGGGAAGAATGCTGTCCCTGCAAGAACCCATTCGGCTGTCTGGAAAACAAAGGGAAAACCCAGCCAAGCCCCCCAGCCCAGCCGTTTCCCTTGCTCCTGTTCAACGCAAGGTTTCTTGCCCCTAATAACTAACAAGGGCACCTAATGGTGTCCCCATTTCATGCCGGTCAGCAAGAGCAGCAACGAGAGCTGTATGGAGCAGCGGTTTTGTGCTTCCAGATGGCATTTGCTTCAGAGGGGTTTTTTCCCCACACATACATGCATGACCCTGGGGAGGGGAACCAGCCCCCCTCCGCAAGCCACAGGGCGAGGAAATGAGTTTCTGAAGGAGGGGACTCTAAACCACTCTGCATGAAGGTGACTGAGCAACTAAATGTTCTTCCTCCGTGCCAAGCTGGAGGATGTTCCTCTGTTACCAGGCATGGCCCACTTCTGTACTGCAGCCAAAGTGCAGGGAATAAGCAGGGCTGAATTCATGCCACTTCGTATAATTACAGGCTATAAAAAGGGAATTATATGGCATATTAGTGCCATTTATTTTCCTGTATCAGCCGTTTTCATGCACACAAATGAGCATGGTTGGGTTTTGTTCTCGCCTACCTGTGAGATGAAAGCTGGGATACCCTGCAGGAACAGATTTCGCAAGGGATCTCTGTGTCTCGGGTATACTGGGCATCGCTTTACCACCCAGTTGAGGCTTGGGGGGAATACTGGTGATGAAGGAGGAGTTATTTTGAACCATCACTTGCATCAGTGAGAACAACATGTTTCCATGAGATGATCAACCCTTCTGCAGTTATTTTCCTACTGGAAATAGTGTTGCGCTGAGACCACTTGCAGGGAATTGCTAATCCAGTCCAGCCGACTACTCAAGGGATGGCAGCGTGTAAACCCTCCAGCAATTTCCATTTTCATGGATCAGCCCTGGCACTGCAGCATCCCCACCACGCGTGGGAGGGCGGTTACTGCCACCACTCATGCCGATTGCTGCGACTACCCTGAACTTTCTGCTTTATTTTAACGTGCGAGGAGGCAACGAGGCTTGGCGGTGATCCTCAGAAAGGACCCGCAGGACTCACAACTTACATTAAGTCCTTACAGAGAGTGGTGAGGTGCTGGAACAGGCTGCCCAGAGAGGTGATGGATGCCCCATCCCTGAAGGTGTTCAAGGCCAGGTTGGATGGGGCCCTAGGCAACTTTGTGTAGATCCAGCCCTGGAGGTTGGTGGCCCTGCCTGTGGCAAGAGGTTGGAACTCTCTAATCCTTGGGGTCCCTTCCAACCCAGACAAGTCTGTGACTCTATGATTACACCCCTGCTAGAGCTGTTTGGGAGCCTCAGGCAGCTGCCTGTTGTACAGAGCAGCACATAGAGCTAGAAGGAGTTAAAAGACTGTGCAACTCTCTCAAAACAGAGGTTTCATAGCTGCATTGGATCTAATGTGTGTCAGTATTGAAAACTGTCAGTAAAACCACAGTGGGGATGTTTGTGCGCGAATCTGGTAGCCAGAGGTAGCTGTGGCCTGAAAGGGTTCAAGGAGATTAGAGGTTGGTCAGTAGGTTTGTGGAGGATAAACGGTAGAAAAAAGGAGAGCTGTGGTTGTTACTGACTTTTCCACTATGCCTAGGACTGGTTTCTGTGCATTGGCCCAGTCTTTTGGGGAAGAACTAGGAGCAGCTGCCCGCAGCAGTACCAGGAAAGCTCTGACTCATGGCGATGGTTACCCAAGCGTCGTCCCTGTTGCGCCAGCGCCTGTGGTATTTCTGAACTTCCTCTGACTCCTGCCCAGCTGGAGCATATTTGTTGCAGCACTGGCTCCTATATGGTGTGTGCAGCCCTCAGTGGGAACATATAGCCATGCAGCTTCTGCCAGGCATGCTAGCTGCCTTCCCCACACGCTCCTTCCTGGCCGCCTCCATGTCTTGTCCTGCAGCCTGGCTTTCCTCGCGATCCCCAGGGATCCGGATGTGCTCTCTGTCTCCTCCAGCATGTCAGCATCCCAGCCCTGCGCTGGGGAGGTGGGCAAAGCCCAGGTGGGACCAGCTGCTGCTGACCACAGCTTTCCCTGCATGAAGGAGCTAAAAGTCCTGAAACGGCTGAGTTTGGAAGCAATTTCATAGTTATGCACCATGAAGCACGGAAAGCCGACACCAAGCTCAGTGTAAGGTCTTTGCGAGTTCAGCCAGCTGCACATCAATTAATTTGCAGTGGCAAGATAAGGAGATCCTTCAGCACTATGTTTTTTATCATGAAGAAGACAGACTGAGCTTATCAGTCTTCTCTGAATTATTCAGCATATTCATCCAGCATGTTTAACTTGCTTTAAAAAGAATTTTTTTTTCCTAGAGATAAGAAACTGCCTCATGTAGGGAGGTGATTGTGAAATGGCTTCTATGCTTATCCGCTTGGTTAAGAGGCTTTATTATTCTAAATTACTAGATAATCTCTGGACACACAGCCACATCAGATTTCTTCTTCTTTTGCTTGTTTTACGTTTTGATCTGGAGCTGCTCAGGTTCATCCTTGGGGTCTCCTTTGCCTATGTCAGGAGTCACTGTCCCGCCACTTGTTTGGAAAGCTGGCATCAGCTCAAACTGCTGCTCTCCACAGAAACCCTCCTTTCTCTTGCTAAGCTTTTCAAGGGGCCTCATGTGTTCTCCTTTTTTGCAGTTTTGCAGAGCAAAATAAATAATCTGGTCTTGCCCAAATGACCACTTTCCTTTTCAGACCACCATTTCTGCTAGCCCAGCCTGCTTTAAACCCAAGGGTGCTCCACAGAAATGATGCTGGGAGAGCAGCTCAGTGTCATGCAGGTGATATTATAACGCATTTTAACACTACTTCTCCACCCATGTGAGTTTGCAGTGAGGAGAAGGCCCAGGGGATCATTCAGTACCAGCTGGTGGTTATTTGGGGGTGAAGGGCTGCTGCTACAGTGCTCTTAAGGCAAGTGTTGGGGTTTGAAAGCATCTTGAAAAGTGCTGTTAGTTACAAAACCCCTCCCTGCACATCTGTAAGATGTAATTGTGGGGAAGAGGCCACTGCCTCTAAGCCCAGGTAGATGAGGATTGGTCTGAGATGTGGCAAGGCACCTCCATGGGCAGGGCTCTGCAGGTTTCCCTTGTGCCACGAAGCTGCGCATTCCATGGGATGCAATTTACTGTGTCTTGGGGCTGGTGAATGAGTCTGGCTTCTGCACCTTTCATAGGGAATCTAGGCATCCTGTAGATGAAATACAGACCCATATGTATGGGCATGGACATGCTTGTTTTCCCGGGCACTTACAGAGGACTGGACAGAGAAAATCACTCTGCACAGTGTCACACATGCTCCTAGGACGGAGGGCAAACAGCAGTGTGCAGTTCCAGCACTGTCCGAGTCACAGAAGACACAGGTTTTACAGCTGTCGCCTTACAGGGGGAACAGCAAAGGGACAGACCCTTAGCTTCTACATTTGAGGAAGTTGGTTCATTTTACTTCAGACCGTGTCAAAAGTAGTTTCTTAAGACAATGCTCTACATGCTCTGGCAAGCTCCCATGATAATATCAGTTTGCTGTGGCTAGTCATGACGTGCTAGTCCAGGCTAGGCAGCTGGATGATATACTGCAGAAATACCTTCCTGCAGTAGGGAAACAAGGACCCAAGTTTGTCCAGAGTGCAGCAGCACCACGAACTCATCCATTCAGTTTGGTGAAAGAGCACATCTGGAAGCCTTTTCCTTCCCAGGCTCAGCAGTTTCTCATCAGGATCAGTGGACGCTCACAGATGCTGTCATCACCAGGCTTTCTGTTCCCACACCCATCTCCTGCATGGTTCCTGTAACTGGGACGGAGCCAGAACATGTATTTACTAGGCCAAAACAAGGGCGGTTTGCCCCTAGCATCTCGGAATGAAGTGACCAAGGTAAGTGCTGGGGGTTGAAAGCACTTTGGAAAGGACTGTGAATTATAAAAGTCCTCCTGGTAAATCTGTGAAAAAGAACTGAACACTTCCATCACTCGTGCTTTGCAGTATGAACTCGGAGGCAAAGCACAGTAGGCTTTCCTCTGTGGCATCTTATTTTTAAATGTACCTTTGCTGAAGGTACAGGCTTGTGCCCCTGTACTCAGCATTGGTGAGGCTGCACCTCGAGTACTGTGTGCAGTTCTGGGCCCCTCACCATAAGGACATTGAGGTTCTGGAACGAGTCCAGAGAAGGGCAACCAGACTGGTAAAGGGGCTGGAGAGCAAATCATATGAGGAATGGCTGAGGGAGCTGGGGATGTTTAGTCTGGAGGAGGCTGAGGGGAGACCTTATCACCACCTACAACTACCTGAAGGGAGGTTGTAGACAGGTGGCCAATGGTTTCTTCAGCCAGGTGACAGGTGACAGGACAAGGGGAAATGGCAAGAAGCTGTGTCAGGGCAGGTTTAGATTGGACATTAGAAAAAAAATTTTTACTGGAAGAGTTGTTGGGGACTGGAACAGGCTGCCCAGGGAGGTGGTTGAGTCACCTTCCCTGGATGTGTTTTTAAAAAAAAGAGTAGATGAGGTACTTAGGGATATGGTTGAGCGTAGGATGGGAATGGTTGGACTCGATGATCTTAAAGGTTTTTTCCAACCTTGTGATTGTGATTCTGTGATTCATGCTCAGGGCTGCTCAGGCTACCTACCTGGCTCACAGGACAAGCCCCAGGCTACAGCTTGTGGCTGCCAAAAGCCTTGAGCAGTTAGCCTCGAGCAGAGGTGGTGGCAGGACAGTAATGCTCAGGCAGCAGCTTTGATGGGGGGAGACACCAAGTTTTAGGAATCCTGTGGCTTTCAGGTGGTGGTATAGCCAACCTTGGCATCCCATAGAATTATAGAACGGTTTCAGTTGGAAAAGACCTTCATGGCTCAACTGCCCTCTCCTCCTCCTCCCTCCTGGCCGCTACAACTCCGGGGTGAGGCAGAGTGGCACAACCACTCATTGAGAATGCTTTGGCCCAGCGTGGTGAAAACCACTGCGGCCGCTGAATGAAGGCCTGCAGTGCTGCGCATAGCCACAGGAAAGGGATGAAGGCGAGCTGGGAAGCACCGGGCTTCAAACCGGGCTGCGAGCAGCGCCCCGCACTGTGAGCACGCCCCGGGGTGGGGAGCACGTTTAGTCGCGCTTATAACGTATTTTGGGGAGTGCGGATGTTATACTGCACCTGCTACCGGCGGCGAGGCCTGTGCCTGCCTGACGGCCGGACTGACACAGCCGGGCGGCTCTGGAGCCCTCGGGGCCGGAGCTCTCACTGGAAGCCCGGCGGCCGCGAGCGGCTTTGGGCTCCGCTGCCCCGCACGAAGCCGCCGGAGAGGCGCGGGCTCCTCGGCGAGGCATGGAAATCACAGCTCCGTCCCTTCATGCCCCCCTCTTCTCAGCCCCTTCCCCTCGCGGGAGGCGAACAGCAGGGAAGAGCCACCGAGAAATGGCCACCGTCTCCCGCAGGCCTCGGCCCGCCCCACAAGGCCGTCACTGCCGGCCGCCGCTCCGCCCCTCTCCGTCCTCGCACACCCGCCCCCTCCCGCCAACGGCGCCGGCAGCCGGGCCGGGAGCCGCCGGCCTCTTTCCACCCACCCCGGCATGCGGTGCGGCGGCTGAGACAGCGGTGGCGGCCGGACCCTTCCGAGGCCATGTTCCCCCGGCCCTCCTTCCCCGGGGAGGTGAGGCGAGCGGCCACCTCGGGCCGCAGCCGGTCCCGCCCGCGGGGCGCCGGCGGTGGCACCGTGCTGCTGCCCTCCATGCTGATGTTCGGCGTAATCCTGGCCTCCAGCGGGCTGCTCCTGATGATCGAGAAGGGCATACTGGCCGAGGTGAAGCCGCCGCCGCTGCACCCGGCGGCGGGGGAGCTCTCCCGGCGGGCAGGAGGCGGCGGCGGCGGGGAGGCCCCGGGCGACCTGGACTACGAGGTGCTGCGGGACATCCGCAACCGCACCATCCGTGCCGTCTGCAGGCAGCGGGCCATGCCCCGCAGCGTCTGGGAGCTGCCGGCGGGGCAGCGGCGGACAGTCCTCCGGCACCTCCTGGTCAGCGACAAGTACCGCTTCTTGTACTGCTACGTGCCCAAGGTAGCCTGCTCCAACTGGAAACGCATCCTGAAGGTGCTGGATGGGGCACTGGAGAGTGTCAACGTCAAGCTGAAGATGGACCACAAGAGCGACCTGGTGTTCCTGGGGGACATGAAGCCGGATGAGATTAGCTATCGCCTGAAAAACTACTACAAGTTCATCTTTGTGCGCAACCCTATGGAGAGGTTACTGTCGGCCTACAGGAATAAATTTGGGGAGATCAAGGAGTACCAGCAGAAGTATGGGGTGGAGATCGTCAGGCGGTACCGGAAGAATGGGGGGAATTCGGCAGGCGACGACGTGACCTTCTCCGAGTTTCTCCGGTACCTGCTGGACGAGGAGGTGGAGAGGATGAACGAGCACTGGATGCCCATCTACAACCTGTGCCAACCCTGCGCCGTGAGGTACGACTTCATTGGCTCCTATGAGCGGTTGGACACAGATGCCAACTACGTCCTCGAGCAAATCCAGTCGCCCTCCTTCATCCGCTTCCCCGAACGGCAGTCATGGTACAAGCCTGTGACGGCAGAAACACTCCATTACTACCTGTGCAACACCCAACGCTGGCTCATAAAAGAACTGTTACCAAAATACATCCTGGATTTCTCCCTCTTTGCCTACCCCCTTCCCAACATAACCAGCGAATTCTGCAGGCAGTGAGTTGTCCCTTTCAGAATCTGGTGTAAATTCTACCTTCACTGCAAGAATTTGCTCATGCAGCCATTGCTGCGAATCACATGTTGCCACAGAGCCTGAAACACACTCTTATATGCATTATTTCCTACCTTTCTACTTTTTGAACACTATTTCTATAAAATATTCTATATTGCTTTTATTACTAGAGTAGTTTTTGTATTGTTCTGAACTTTAACGTGTATATATGCCGCTGACCCGAGCACAGTAGCTTTTGTATATCTATTTTGCTTTGAATTCTTTTTTATGGCACAACATGGAAAATATGAAAATTAAGAAATGGGTATATTTAAAGTAATTTTTTCCCTCCTTTTTTTGTGTTTTATACTAAATAGTATACAGCTGGATTGCAATCATAATACAGCGGCAGCGGTTGATGTGCTAATAACAATATTGTGGTTGATGTGCTGAAAATTAGCGCTGTTAAAGCTGGTCCTGGCTTGGGGTATGAGTAGAAGAAAAGGCTTTTATGAACTAGGCCCTGTTTATCCTTTATTTCTTCATCTGTAGATGGTGGTTAAACGAGGCTGGTCTTTTTTTCCATGACAGTAGTACCTCTGTTATTTTATTATTATTATTTACAGTTGCAATAAAATTAGTCACAGGGTAAGACTCTTGTGCAATTTTTAAGATTTGAAGATACCAAATATTTACCCAGCATAATTTACCAGATGCAATATCAAGTCATAACGATTTTCTTCTCTCTCTCCCTCTGAATTAAAACAATACAAACTTCTGATAAGCCTGGAAAACATCCTGGTCCCTAGAACAGAAAGCAGCAAAACCCCCCTCCCGGCTGCAGCATGCCAGCTCGCAGCCTGGGTGGGTGCCTGCATGCCCATGTGCATGCCAACCACCATGGAAAAGTGCTTTCTCTGGCCCTGTTTGAAATAGTGGCAATTTGAGGATGACTTTTCCCTCTTTCTGTATATGTGCACACTGCTTTTGTAGCTACTGGTATTTAATTTTGACTGTTAAATTGTAAAAGTTTGGGAGATAACACAGAATGTTGTTCCCAAGAGGCCATGTCCTTGTTTCTAATAAAGTTTTTATACAAATTGATCTGTGGCTGAGTGTTTTTCCTTCGATATTGGTGTCTATTTGCATTCTTGGAGAGGCCTTCTGCCCCTTCTGCTAAGCCACGGAGTCGAAGTATGATGGAATAGCCAGTTCCTGCCTTGATTAATTTGTGTTTTTAAGTGCCAGAGCAAAGGTAACAAGTGGAGAAAGAAATGCATCTGAGACGATTATGCGACACGGGCAATTGGATGAAAAGCAGCAGTCAGTGGCAAAATAGGCCCCTAATTGCTGTGGAGTTGATACAAAGAGGTAGGAATGGATTATAGATACTGCAGGAGCTGGTGGTTTCCTGGGATTAATCTCTCAAAAAGGGGGAAGGAAAATTAAGGTGTTTTCTTTAGGATTTGTGAAATTGCCTGAAATAAGGGCATGGAGACATGACCAAGCAATCTCAAAGCGGTGGGCTTGCACTGAATGGGTTTTTTTTACCTTGGCTAACAGGGTTGTGGCTGGGTATGATAGCACTGGCAGCTGCACTCGAGGATTTCACCTCCTGGCTGTGTCCTCACCGCTGCAGCCACCTGNATTGGTGCCTGGTCTGAAACCTGGAAAATCTGTGTCTGTCCCCAGCAATTCTGGTGACAACATGGGAATGTTTGGTGTCTGGTGCTGGAAGAGCTGGAGATCTGTCTTGTTCCCCAGCCAAAGGCACTAGATACCAGCTGGGAATTTGATTTTATTTTGCAGAACAGATGCCAACGGCGGGGTGGTCTGAGTTTTAATTAAGCCTGACCTTCAGGTCTCTAACTAGGAATAAGCTGGTTAGACTTTACTATCTTTGTCTGCTTCTGTGAAGCCAAGGGAATGTTTCCTGCTTGTTTAGCAATCGGGTTTTTAATTAAATGTTTATTTCTCAGTAGTTGTAAAGGTTTGTGCCACTTATTTGTTTATCTGCTGCAGCTTCATTCTCTTTATTAATTTTTTTGTCTCTTGTCCCCTTAATCTGATTTATTGCACACAGAAAGGTTTTGTTTTTCTTTGGCTGTCTCTTACTCCTTTACTGGATATCACTGATCCCCTTTTTCTATTTAAATAAAATCAAATGGCCTCCTACCTCCTCGTACCCTCCTGTAAGGAGGGGTCTAAGGCAGCAAAACCTTGTAGCTTGGGCAAAAGTTTGTCCCATTCCTGGCAAACGTGTGGGGTGTGGCAAAGTCCCCCAAAAGTCACATACCTCTAAACCTTATTTCTCTTAGTCAGGGTTAAGGGCTATCTTTGATTTTCCTATCTCTTGTCTGCAAGTCGGCCAATACAAAAAATCAATCAGGGTTCCATTAGTGGTACTTCATTTTACCCAGGGACGATAATACTGTTTGCCGAGAAAGCGTTTGACCAAGTAGGAACGAAAAAAGCCATCTCCCTCAGCAGTTGTGTTGTTTCTTTCTTTTGTCAGGTGTTTCTCTGGTGTGAAGTAAACAAAGAGCAAATCTCCACAGCTGGTGGGATGGCTGGAGGTGAAAGATGCTGAGCAGGGTCCACAGAGTGTGGGGAAGGGCAGACGTCTATGGGAGCAGGGAGAAGGGGATTTCATAGCAGTTCAAGTACCAATCAGGAGGAACCCATGAAGTTATCTGCTGTTTTGGTTTAATCAAACTCCTTTAACATTTTTGCTTTCTGATCTGTTCCAGTTTGGCAGCTGTGTTTTCCACCTTTTCCGCCTCCATGCTTGCGGTCACCCAGCAGGAAAAAAAGGTGATCTGTATTCTTTTCAGTTATTAGATTTTATTCAGCCTCAACACTGTGCTGAATGCCCCAAACTCCCCAAGTAAACAACTTGAGGTTTTGGTGTTGGGGGGTTGTCACTACATTTCCCTCACTTGCTTTTTCAATGTCATGTCATTTAAATCCAAGCCCTGACTCTGCCATTCCTGTGCTTTCCCCGTAGAAGCGTGCCTGGGTATGTGGAGACATGCCAGCAGTTTAATTCTGCCTTGTTATCTGGAGAACTTCTGATTCCCTCAAAATTACCACGCTGCCATTTTATTAATTAGCATTAGTCCCTCCTTAGCCCACTTACCTAGAAACAGGCAAACAAAAAGAAACAGTTCACGTGCTCAGGAATTTTGCCGCTTAAGCGCCTGTGTTGAGTCCTCCTTCCCTGGTAACTTGTGGACTCATTTCCCCCAAAGATGAGAGGAGAATTTATTTTACGGCATCCTCTTGTTGCTCCCAGCTCTTCTGATTTTAACGCAGCAGAAAGGAGCAGAGGGTTCGCTGCTCTTGTGTGAGTGCCGGTGAACACGGACCTAATGATTTCTCTTTCCCTTCAATTGCTGCCTGTGCAGCATCCAGAGCTGTGTGCGCTTGCCACTCTGAGGTGTAGTGACGGTTTTTGCACAGAGGTCTCTTTAGCCCCACAAATGCTGAATCCTCTGCTAATATTTTTCTGCCAGAGCAGAAATAGGTCCTTTCCACCCAATGGCATTGCATTGCCCTCAGGTGACTCTGGCACCTTAACAGTTGATGTTACCCTGGCAGTGGGCTGCTAACTGCAAGGTGACCTTTGAGGTGTTTTTATAGGTGCTTTATTCGCTGGTTCAGGAAGTTCAGCTATCAGAGAAGGTGACATTTGAAGAGTTTGCAAGGGAAAAGGTCTCTCTGGTAAGGTCGAGTTCTCCAAGTTTGTGTGGCCACATGCCTGGCTCGTGATGTGGTTCATTTGCAGTAGAGTCATGCTTGGTACACATCCAGTCCCAAGCTGCTTGCTGGCAGCCATTTTTGCCTAACTCCCAGCAGGAATACATTTCTGTGTTTTATTATGTTGCTGTAGGTATTGTGAGGAATACATAAAGATTTAACGATATGAGGTTTTGTGCTGGAGAGAGGACAGGGGCGTAAAATCCTTTTTCTCAGGGATTTAATGATCCAGCATCAGAAGATAACACTCTGTCACCGCACGGTGGATTGTCTTCCACCCTATCCTGCATGTCCCTGTCTGTCCACGTTGCTGCCATTTCTTTCTGCTGAAAGGAAAAACAACCCAACAGCAGCAAGCAAGCAACGTTTTCCAGAGCCGATTACCAGCTTCCTAAATCGTAGCTCACCATTATAGGCATGTTCCTCTATGCAATTGCAAAAAAAAAAATCCTTATCTATACAGGCAAGTATTTGTGCCATGTTAATTTCTATCCCTCTTTGCTGTAGAAGTTCATTCCACTCAAGGTGTTTTATCTACATACAAACATAAACCAGTGTATTCCTGCCCTGCACAAAAACCTAAAAATCAGCAATAGCTGTGTTTCTTTGGTTGGGTTTTTTATTTGTTTCCTGGGTTATTTCTTGTAGTTCATCTGTTATATCCGAGCCTGATTGTCTTGCCTCTGGCAAAGTCTGATTAAGGTGCTCCTCCTCCAAAATGAGACTCATGAGTTCAGTGCCTTAATGACAAATGGGGAAAAAACCCTTGACTTCTGCAGTGCTGGGAGAACTGAAGCTCCAAGCACTTCCATTAGGAATGGCCACTGGCAGGTGGGACAACTCTGTGTGTGCAAGGGGAGGTCCCAGTTCCCCGGTGATTAACCACGGTGCTGGTGCTTTCTGGGAAGCGTGGGAAATCGATCACTGCTTGGTCTTCGTGTTGTTTAAATAATCTCAGCAAACATGTTTAATATCTTCAGCATCATGCTTGGACTGTGATATGGGGTCGAGATGAGAAGGGCCCTTTGCTTTTTGGTCGTTAGGGCAGCTGGTTTGGTATTCCCCTGCAGACAAGAGAGCAGGACAGGCCACGACCCTTTGCTGTTTAAAACGGGGTGGGATTGAAGCCAGGGGGTTTCACAGCACTGTTGTGGTTTTGTGTGGTGGAGTTCTGATGGAGAAGGGGGGCTGTGGGGGTGGCTGCTCTAAGAAGCAGCCAAAAGCTTTCTGCAGGCCCCACAAAGCAAACACCAGCCGGCTCAAGGCAGGAGTTGCTGCTGACCAAGGCCGAGCCCATCAGCGATGGTCACAGCACCTCTGGGAATCTGTGGTGGTCTGGCCCCAGCTGGAGGCCACACACCCACCAGAACCGCTCTGTCACTCCCCTTTTCAGCTGACAGGGGAGAAAATAGATGTTGAGAGGTTCAGGAGTGGAGATAAGGACAGGGAGAGATCATTCAACAATCATCATCACAAGCAGAACAGGCTCAGCATGGAATAAAGGACAGAAAAGCCTGCTAAGAAGGGAGGGGTGGTGGGAGGTGCTTTGAGATCTGGCCACACTTCTCATCACCTGACTGACTCTGGTGTCACTGGGGGTGCAGGGCAGTGCCATCAATTAGAGAGTTTTCTGTCCTTTATTCTATGGTGAGTCTGTTCTGCCTGTGACACTGCCTGCCTTTATCTCCACTCCTGAACCTCTCGATATCTATTTTTTCCCCTGTCCAGCTGAAAAGGGGAGTGATAGACTGACTTTGGTGGGTGTCTGGCCTCCAACCAGGTTCAAATCACCACAAGCACACAGAAGAAATTACTTTAACCTGGATGATTAGGGATGGCATGTCAGCCGCCAGCAGCAGAGCCAGCTCTGGTGATGAGGAGCACTCACTGAGGTAAAATTTGGCATCCACAGCCTGGCACCTCTGAATTTCTAAACCAGCATCATTGCAGCCAGCCACTCGCAGAAAGAAAAGGGTTCAGATCACATTCCCTCTGGTCTCTGCACTGAGCTCTGGTGCATGTGTCAGATTTTTTCCTCTTTCCGGTGGATTTTTTCCTATTGCTTTTGCAGAAAGAACCTGCTTCTTTGCTAGGCTGATGCTGAAGTAAATACGTTAACGCTGCCAGTCACCTCACTGGCTGGTAGCCATGACCCCACATCTAATGGGGAATAAAGCTTTCTGAAACATGGCGGGAGCAAGCAATGCCATGGACAGCTGCTTTAATGGCTGCACAAGGCATGAAACCAGCTTCACTTCTGCCCCTCTTTGCTTTCAGCTTCCTTTGCAGCAGAGGAGAATCACCACCAGTTGTGTCTCTCTTAGCTGCATTTCTTTTCTACACAGAAGCATGAGCCTCCTTGGGCTGTTTCTTTCAGCCCAGATGGGATCTTGAAAGACCCAGAAGAAAATATCTCTAATGGATCTGTTGTGTAGATCGAGGCAAAGATATTTTGGGAGGGTTGGTACTCCATGTGTACCTGCTCGGGGCTTGTCATTTGTGTATTACTACTGAGGGGCTGGGCTGAACGGAGAGAGCTCTGGATAATCTGGGTGTCCCACATTGTTTTGGTGGACCCAACAGCTATACTCTGGGTGGGGGTTGCCCCTGGTTTTAGACGTGCTTGTTCAGCTGCACACACTGTTTGGGAGCAGGGACTGGAGCTCCAGTCGAACTAAGCAGGGTGCTTTTCCCAAAATTCTGGCTCCAGATGGAGACAACATCATGGGATGTGTTTTTAATGAGGTTTTCTGCCTTTGGGGTGCTTCTGATGTGAGCAAGGAAGTGGTTTGTGGCTGAAAGCCAAGCCAAATCTCCATGGCCAAGGACTGAGACGTGGATAGAGTTTACAAAATCTTTTGAAAGCCTTGAGCTATGTCACTATACAAATGCAACGAGCTATTAAAATGAAACTGTGGCTGCCCCATTATCTGGTTCCCACAGATAAAAGTCTCAGCCCTCTGCAGAACATGGTTGTATGAGCAGTGTGCGCTTTTTTTTTTTTTTTTGACAAGAAAGTTTATCTTGGTTTTTTGGGCAGGGTTTATTTGTAGATGAAGCCATATCAATACCAGCTTGCTAAGAACTTTTTATTAAAAGACCGAAAGAAACAGTGGCATGAACCTCTGCATTAATGTTAATCAGCGCTAGAGCTCAGCCCTACCGCAAGGAGTTGTCTCTTGGGATGGGCAGGATGAAGGTCCTGTATGTCCTCAAGGCAGGACATACCCTTTCAGATACATCTAGGTCTAGATTCCACTCCCATAGCTCCCAGGCAGAGCCTGAGTGGTCCTGGATCCCTCTGGCTGGTGCAGGAGTCGGAGTCTCCAAGGGCTGGATCACACCCGGAGATGCCCCACTGGATGAGCAGAGGGTTTTGGGGCAGATCCGCATCCCCTCTCCTTGTTCACAGCCCTGCTAATTTCTTCAGCATCTTTTGCAGATGAACCTCGTCACACAACCCAAGATGAAGTCCTGACCTCCCTGGTTTCAAGCAAGGCTTTCCCAGATGGATCTGGCGGGGCAGGGCGTTGGTGTGAATCCTGTCGGGGCATTTGGTTTATCAAGGGTGTATCTACCTTTTCTACCCTCTTCATTCTGCAGGTGGATATACAGATTCTCTTGCCGATCTGCTTTTATGTGCAGGGCTTAGATAGTACCTGCATCCAACAGCAAGATGAAAATCTGGTGAAAACCACAGTATTTTTTATTTGGTTGCTCTTTAACAGAGCTGCTTCCTGCACTGTTAGTGAAAATGCACCCAACAAGGCTGGTCCTGCATCTGGGAGAGGTGTGGAACACCCCTGAAAGGAGGTAAACAACCCTGCCTGGTTTTTGGTTAGCTCATACAGAGCCTGCCCTGCCCTGCTGCCTTGCAGTGCGGGACCAAAGGGTAACAAAGCAGCTACAGATTAAAAAAGGGGCTGGGATGACACTCTGAGGCCAGACTGCCATTGTCTCAGAGACCAGATGTCTTTCCTGTTTTGCTTTTGCTGGGGCTGGGATGCTCAGGGGAAAAAGAAAGCAAGCTGGAGACGGATTTGAAAAATCAGCTGGAGCTGACACGGAGCTGGGGTTTCCTTGTGGATCAGTGTACACACACCCCCCAGCAACCGCCTGAGTCAGGGAAGGGGGAAAAGAAATACATTAAAGGAGTGAAAACATTGCAGAGGCTTTTGGAGCCCTTTCACTGGTAATGATAGCGGGAAAGATTTGCCAAGACAGCAGGGCTCTGGCATTGCTGTCGGACCCACAAAGGTCCCAGGAAAGGACAGCAAAGCCATTGTTGAAGGCACTATAAAAGGTTATGGGGAAGGGCAGAATATTCAAAGCTTTCCTTTTGCAAGTCTGCACTTCCCAGGACTTCTATTCATTCAAAGATTAGAATTTCAAAGATGCTTCATCTAATTGCCCAGGCAGGCAACGAGGAGGGTAGCAGGGACCTGAGCCCACCGCGCCAGGAGCTGCCAGAGGTGAGGAAGCGACACGATGCTCGGAGCAGAACTGTATTTCATTATTGCCCTCAGGATCTTAATGAGATTTAATGAATGCGATTGAAGTTTCTCTGGACAGCAGGAAATGGCTTCCTTTTGGGGATGCCCTGGGAAGGCTGCATTTCCAGCTGCTAGCCCAGCTTCCTTGCCCCCTCGTTGCCATTGAAGTTGTCTTCAGTCCCAGTTCTGTACTGATTTGTATCAGGGGGTGACAGGAAAAGGGCTCCAATGAGAAGAGGTCAGCACAACGGGTTTCTGCCAGCTCTAGGCTGCCACAGAAGTCAGCATTAACAAAGAAAAGGGATGCACACGCATGAAATGCTTCTTAGTTTGCTGCTTTTTCTAATGAACAGCCAAATTTTGTCAGAAGGTTGATTTTGAAGTTAGTTGTCTTCTGGGAGAAGTACCAATCTTGCCCTAGGAAGGAGAGCAAAGCTGTTTTGATTGAGACCTCTGGGGAAAAAATTAGGGATGAGGCCAATGGATCCTTTAGACTGGAATTTTGGGGGGCTTATAAGACTTCCGTGGCTCCAGTTAGCAAATGGGCCAAGTATGAGGTGGTGTACCTAAATCCCAACAAGGAGCGAGGGGAGGGATGGACAGAGACAGGATGGCAAACTTGCACAAAACACTTCTCATTTCTCAGCCCTGGTAGGTGGGCAGCAGCAATGAGCCCCGAGGGGACAGGGTTTTGGCTGCAGCAAGTGCTCAGCAGCAGCACTGGTGTCTTGGGCATCTTTTCCTGGTGTGATGATGCACAAGTCCCTTTGTAGCACATTTTGGACATTGATTTTAGACTCATCAAGAGCTGAGATACAGCGTGATGGAAGCTGATGCTTCCTGCCAGAAGGGGACAGAGGGCCAAGGACCTCTTTGGCCTAGGAAGGGGCTGGGGGGGCATGAGGAGACCCCAGGGTGGTTTAGAAAGTATTGGATCAAAGCTCCTATTGACACAAGGAAATATCTTTTTGTTAAGGAGTGGGCAGTCTCTTTCAGGACCCTGCCAGCCAGGCTTGGCATTGTCCTAGTAGCCCAACACACTTCATGGCTTCCAGTGTCAAAAGTGTCACCGGATGAGGCTCTGTCACATGGTGTAAACCAAGCAAAGGAGGAATGGATGGATGAAACGTGCCCAAGCGATGGGCTACATCTCCCCTGCCCCAGCACCCCTCAGCTACTATTGTAGCTATTTTGCATTTGAATGAGAACTTTCTCCTTTCACAGCCCACTTCCTTCTGGGGCTTGAATTGGAAAATGGACTTGTTAAAAATCTCCAGCCTTAAGACCTGACAAAAGATGGTTGCTATGGAAATAATGGAAGTTGCATCATGAGTAAAATATCTTCAGGCCCAAAGCAGTAGGAAGGAAGACACCTTGTCAGTCATGCAAATTCTGCGGGAGCCCACCTGCCTGTGACATGATTTTCCTCAGATACCCGTATTCTCGGTAACTTGTCCTTTGGATCAGAAGAGCCACAAATAGAGAAATAGGAAACATCAAGTGAACAGAAAGGACTTGTACGAACCTCACCTCCTTTTTCTCCTGCACTGATGACACCAAATTTAGCAGAGTTGCCCTCTGTAAAGATGTATTCCTCTGTGTAGGGTTTGAATTGGTTGATTCACTCAAAAGCAGTCCTCTTCACATCATTGAAAAATCTGTCTAGCAACACTCCCATTCTTGGGGAAATTATAGGAAGAAATTGGAAAATGAAGACAAATTCATCGCCAAAGGTCTTGTATGCCATCTCATGGTGTCCACCCATTGCCATTTGGCAGTAGACCAAGGCACAAGGTGTTGACCTTGCTTTCTCATTGAATCCATGCGATGTTTAAAATTACATGGAGAGCTCAACAGAGACAACCAAAGTATATATCTTGTCCCTGGGAGTGACTATCCAAGAAAATCACACATGCTAGAATCAGTTCAAGCACTGGGATTTCCGAGAGCAGCCACCGAATGGTTGGAAAACCAAACCATAGACCAAGGGTGGCAGATGTGGGCTTCCCATTCACACTAACATTTACCTGTATATTTGTAGGGATTTGGAGTCAAGGTGAAAGAGTTTTAGGACTGAGCTCAGTCTTCATTGCCTTGGCATTGGATAGGAATGATAATCCTGGTTTCCAGCAAGGTGTAAATTTGGGATTAGATGGTGATGTGCAGCTCTGGGACCAAATCTCAGAGACCTGCATTTTAACCTGAAGAATTTTATCATTCAGACCAGCACGATTGCTTCAAGGCTGAATTAACATCAGCCATCAGGTTATGGCTGCTTGGGAAACTGGGAATGCACCATTCCCAAAAGGCAAAGAGAGGGCTTGGGTGACTCTGGGGTTAGTGGTCTATTTATGGATCATTTTACTACATCAGCTCCCACCTGAGTGATATTAGGGAGGAAAAAAAATACTACCTGGTGCCCCTGATCCCTTATGACCCCTGCACAAGGAAATAGAGGGTTTGGCTCTCCCACGGGGAAGTGTAAGGCAACCCAAAGATGCGCCTCTGGGCATGTGACTTTGAGGGACATGATGTTTAGTTGGAGGGCTCACATCTTTCCATGGCCTTGTGGGGGTCAAGGGTGGAACAAGGCTGCTTTATCCCCCAGGATGTGTTTTGTGAAGGCGAAGGGAGAACAGATATCAGGGCACCGGCTACGATGAAAAACATGGGATGGCACAAAGCCATGTCTTGCCTTGAAGCCAGAAGGAAGAGATTAACAGCATACCTGTGAAGATGCTAAAGGAGAGGAGAGGTGCTGAGGTTCAGGAGAGAGAAACCTGTCCCAAAAAGGTCACACGGAAGAGAGGGAGTCTGCATTGCATGCATGCTTCCTACATACCCCAAGGCAGCCACATTAAACTCTGCATTTTTGGGCCATCTGTAAGAGGAACAGCCAATTTGCAGTAAGAAAAAGAGGGTGGGTTTGTTTTAAAAATTAAAAGAAATATCCGACTTGTTAAAATCAGGCCTCCTGCTCCTTGCAGCTGGCTTTGAATGGCTTGCTGGCTATCAGCAATTAGGGACCAATTATCAGTGGCCAAATGAGGCAATTAGGAAAGAGCAGGAGTGTTAAAGCTTCAGCTTTCTCCCACTCAGGAGGCAGAGCTAGAGCCTTTCATGGGGTGGATGTGGCTGGATCTATGCATGAGGCTGGCTGGGAACATTGGCTACTGACTGTGATTGCCTGGGACCAGTGTCAGCCTGCTGACAGAGACATGTCCTGCTTCCTGGTAAGCAGAGAATGAAGAAGTTGCTGTAATTATCTCCTTGGTCCCAGCAGGAGAGATCAGTGTGGCCCCATGTGAGATGCTTGTTGCACCCAGTCCTGTGAGTGCCTTGGTGAGGGTCTGTTACTGATGCTGGGAAAGGATGTTGGAGAGCTGGCATAGGGCAGGTTGGGCTTGGTGTATCCCAGGGGTCTGGTCCAGCTCTTCAAGTCAGATGGGGGTTTTTCAAATTCTTCAAGCAATGGTTAAGCCATAGAAGTGGGTTTTAAGCAACCAAACTTCTGATTGGACTCTTGAAATGAAGCTGGACTAAGGGAATTTCTGCAGGACAGAGCCTTCTCAGCTGTCTGGCTGCTTCCCCAGCACCATATGCTGGTTGTCCTTGCTGGGGACCTGCTCCTGCAGGCAGCTTGGCTGCATCACTCCAGGGTGGATTTTGGGCACGAGCTCCACTGATGACTAAGCATAGAGTCCCATGGCTCACTCAGAGTCAGGCCGGTTTGCTGAATTCAACTGTAGAAAAAAGACCAACCTTTCCTCATTTCAGCAGATACCACCCTGGCACAGACATGGATGAGATTTGAGAGCAAAGATCTCATTTTTCAGACCTGAATGGAGTCCCCGTTTTGCAGAACAAAATGATTGTTACATGGGGATCTCCAGGCACAGCTACAACCCAAAGCACAGGGTCTGCTCTCCCACAATGGGACTACTGCTGCCCTTCGCTTCCCAGCAGGACTTACCAGCCATGGTGAAGCAGGACACACTGTTACAGCTTTGCCTCAAAGGCAGACTAGTAAAGCAGCTAACGGAAAGAAAATATCCCTTGGTAACCAGAGGGAGGAGAAGAACAGGATCAAGTTGAAAATAGGCTTTCCTGTGCTTTTCCACTCGCAGCTGGCCAGCTGATCCCAGCTCTTCTCCACATTGTGTGTGAACAAAGCAAATGGGACCCTTGGGATACTGTGGCATCGTGCCCCCAGTACCCAGGGATGCCAAGCGTTCCTGCCCCAGGGTATTTAATAGTGCCCTGGGAAGCATTTTGTAGGGGTGATCTCATGGAAAGGGCAAGAGCAGCTCTGTGCCAACCTCCCTGACTCCTGGATTTCCCCATCTCCTTAATGTATGTTGCACGGATAGGCAGGAGGGTGAGTTCCTCCATCCCTCCAGGCTTCCTCGGTGCTGCCAGTCCATGCTTTGCATTAGAGCCCTGTTCAGCAAGTGACTTCAACATGCACCAATGGCATTAAGGGCTACTAAAAAGAATAATGGAGACGGAACTGTGGGAGAAGAGCTGCAATACTTCCAAGGCTCCTGGTGAGATTGCAGCTGAGGGTGAGTGCCCACAGTGGTGTTTCGCTGCACCAAACACTTCTTACTTATTTTTTCCCTTTCTTATTGCAAGGGGGCAGGAACTGCAGAGCCCCCGAGTCGCTCGGTGGCAGCTCTCCTTGGTGAAGATGCTTCAGGGCTGCAGGCCAGGGTTGCAACACAGGGACACCCATCCCCGGTGTGAACGGCTGTGGGATAACTCCTGCCAGGAGCCCGGCTGAGCCAGCCAGAGAGCTCCTTGCGGGTTTGCAGGCCCTGCCTTTCTCCTGAAAGTAAAGCCCATAAATCACTCCAGTTTGATCCCAGCTTGTCCACCCATTGCTGTTGTGTTTTTACGTCTCATCATTGGCCGCTGGCAAGAGCTGCCCTGTGCCATCAAATTGGTGATGCACGAGTTAAAAAAAAAGTCTGTTTGCCTTTAAACTGCAAGCAGGGTCTGCAGAGCTCAGGGGTTGGCTGTGCAAAAAGCTCTGGTTGGAAGCATCTGAATGGCGTTTTTTGCTCCAAGTTGGTGCAGATGGCCATGGCCTTTCAAAACTCCCAGGGGCTGGGCTGGTGCCAGATCCGGTTGGGTGTGGATTTGTCATAGGTGTATTTGGCACAAAGGTGCCTGTCTGTGCACTTTTGCAGCCAAAAAGCACAGCTCACACTGGATACCGCGTGGGGAATGAGCTCTGGAGCAATCTTTGAGTCGCTCCGTCAGCCTCTGAACCTCTTATGCAAGTCCTGTGTAATGGTTGGACGGACTGGGATGCACTGGATGTTTGGGGGCTCCAAGGATGTCATTAGCAGAAATCCCATCTCCAGTAATAGGCAGGAGTCCTCTGCCTCTGTTATATCTGACATCCTCTTCGTGTCAGAGAATTTTTCAGGTCTGTTTTCCACTTGCCTTTGAAGACATGAGGAAGCTTTCTTTTCTCCTGGGGGATGGGATGGGACAGGACAACCAACACAACACCTTTGTTTTTTAAAACTCACCAAAAGCCTTTTTGCAGATCCAAGCCACAGAACTACACATCGCATCTTCTCTTTGCTTTTAGCACAGCGGGATGTGATGTTGAGCCAGGCAGCCTGCTGAATTTGCTTTATGCCTCCCCAAAGTGCCAGCACGAGCTGCAGAAACCTTGCTGTGCTACAGGAGAGACTAAAAGCAGAGCATCGGTGGGAGTGATCCATGAGCCACAGAGCTCCTTGGTGAGGACCAGTGTAGGGAACCACACCTTTCAGCGGCTCTTGGGAGCCATGAGGTGTCATGGCTGGGCTGGACCGCTTTGGGGAGTGGTATTTGCTGATGGGAGCTTGGGCAATGAACAAAATGGGAACCAGTTGGACACTTTGGTGCTTAAGTCACAGAATCACAAGGTTGGAAAAGACCTTTAAGATCATTGAGTCCAACCGTTCCCATTCCTATGCTAAGCCATATCCCTAAGTACTTCATCTACCCTTTGTTTAAACACATAAATGCATCCTTCTGCTCTCCTAAAACCACCGGGGTGAATTTTCCCCGCCCTGACCAACACACAAGTTAGCACCTTGGAAATACACCCACAGCAACCAGAAAAGTTGTGTTTAGTGCTGTATCTCTGCTGGGACATCGAGTGAGGGGGAAAATAGGGACGCTAAAACCAGCGGGACCCCAGGCGCGTGATGCCAGCCCTGCTGAAGTTGTTCATTTTTATTACAGTTCTAAGACACCCGAATAATAGTGTGGAGGAAAGGATAAATAGCTAACCAGTGTGGCTGGGTACCGGCTCCGTCCTTCCAACCACAGCGGAGCAGAATTGAGGCAGTTTAGGCTCAGTTGCCAGGCAGGTGGAAAATGGCAAAAACTTGAAATGTAGAACTCGCTCATCCCACCACCTCTGTCCCACTTCTGAGTGCTCATTAGCAAGTCCAAGTGGGATTTAAGCTGATTAGGGCTCCATCAGCAGCAAGACTGACCTTTGGGAAGAATGAAGCTGTTCTGTGTGATGTGGGGGCTCAGAGGCATTTTGCATCCAGGAGGTGTTTAGTGAAGCTTGTGCTGCATCGAGTAGCAGCTGTTAACGGTGAGGAGGTTGGACCAGGTCTGGCAGAAAATTCCTGGTGTGCAGCACCATGCTGGGTGTTGCCCCAAAGCAGCTTTTTGAGAACCCACCATGATCTTGGCAACTTCAGACAAAGCCTCTTTTTTTTTTTTAAAGAAAAAAATCCCTCTTGTAATAGCAAGATCGAACCCTGCAACTGATTTCATGGGGTCTTTGAGTAGTTGCAAGCAGCTTAAGCAGCTTTTGGAGTGGTTCATCATCTCCGTAGGGATGCAGTGTGGTTCCCCTGAAACCACAGATGTCCCCCTTTCCCTTTCCTTTTCCCTTCCCCTTCCTTGTGTCTGTCGTAACCCACAAAAGCCACATTGCTGGAGGCCAAACTTCCCCTCCTGTTCACAATCCAAATTTTTCCACCTTGAATTAATTTTACTTTCCCCTTTTCCCTCTTTCCATGTGTTAGGGAGCTGCCCGGCTTGGGGGGGGGGTTGCTTTGTGCCCTATTTAAGCTCACATTTCTCCGATATTATACCCTCTATGGGCCTGGTTCTTTCCACAGAGTTTCACCTTCCTCCATCCCATCTCCTTTCCCCTCTGCCCAGGATGATGGTTGGTGGTGTTTGGCCATGAGTTGGAGGCAGAGGGCGCTGGTGGGAGGTTGGGACGTGGCGGGGGCAAGCGGGACCCTCGGAAATGGGAAGAGCAGCAGCCGGACCAGCCACTCAGATACGGTTTGCACAGGAAGTGAGAGAGGCTGCTGCAAGTTTGATGTGGTCCTTGCATGTCTCGCCAGGGCCGCCACGTGTTTTACTAGGTCACAGCAAGCGCTGCCATGTATTTTCCCGCATGCTTCAACAAGGTCACGGCATGTTTTTCTGGGGCTGCTGCATGTTTTATCAGGCCTATCACATGTTTTACTGGAGCTGCTGCTCGTTTTACCAGCTTGCTGCATGTTTTCCTGGGGCTGCTGCATGTTTTACCAGGGTTAGCTTGTATCTTGCTGGATCTCCTGGGTATTTTTCCATGTTGGTGTGTGTTTTTGCAGGGCTGCTGCATGTTTCCCTGGGCTCGCTGTGTGTTTTACCAGCTTGCTGCATGCTCAACTGGCATCGCTGCATATTTCTGATGGGGCTGCCACATGTTTTGTCAGTTACCCTGTGTTTTGCAAATCATGGCGTGCTTTACCAAGCTGCTGTATATTCTGCTGGGACCAGGGCATTTTTTATGCTGGAGCTGCTGTACATTTTACCCAGGGTTGTTGCACATCTTGCCAGAGCCACTGTGCATTCACTGCCTGGCGCTGGGCTTCACCAGCCCACTGCATGCTTCACAAGGTTCACCATGTGTTTTAGCAGGACCACTCTGGATTTTTCCTAAGGTCTCCCCACATTTTACCAGATCACTGCTGCTTTTTTTTCGTTTGGTTTTTTTAACCTTCCCACTCCAGGTTTTTCCCAAATTACAGCATCTTTTCCCCAGGTCAGTTATTCTCCCTGGGCTGTTTTCCCACGGATGTTGCACACACCATCCCTGCAGTCTCTCTGATCTCCCAGGGCTCGGATGTGCTGAGCCACTCCTGTAGGCTCTGAAATGCTGAACATGAGCCTGTGTTATAGTGTTATTTTTTTTCCCGATGGAGAGCAGAGCACGGCAGCCTTGGTGGGGGTGAGGTGGTGGGAGGGCTCTGCCAGCTGCTCCCTCCGATACATACACAGCCCCAGAGGGCTCAGCAAAATTTCCCAGCCCACAGGGACTGCTGGCAGGAAGCAATCTGGCAGACAGCATGTTTGGAGGAGACTAATGTCTTGGAGCCACTGAACCATTTAATTGCCAATAAATACAGCCCACGTGTTAATAATTACAGAGACCCAGAAACTGTGTTGTCCTCGTGGAAGGAAGGAGCTGGCAGCCTGAAAACTCCCTGGGGCAAGCGTATAAATGAAGATTTCCCATTGATACGGGAGGAAGGAGCATCAATAACCCTGCCCGGGTACAACCCCTTGGGCTTGGGGAGGGTGATGGTCCCTGCCAGGGTGAGAAGCACCAGGCCATGTCCTTGGCTGAGTTCGAGGGTAAATCTTAAAATCTGTCATTTTTCCAAGCCAAGATTTGTCTTGTTGCAACCCAGCATGGTTATTGCAATGCGTTTCTTGGCTGTGTGCTGTGAGATAAAGAGTCTGCAGGGTTCCGAGTACAAAATTTTGGACTGGTATCAGCATCATGTACGCCCTGGCAGCAAAAGCGGGCTGGGCTTGCTGGTGAGCCTACCCTTCCGTCACATCACATCCACCATCCAAGTTTTAGTTTAAACTTATCAAGTTTGGGGGTTGGATGCTTTTTTTTTTTCCCTTTTTTCTTTCCCCTCGTTTCTGTGTGTATTGGGACAGGCCCACAGGTGTTGCCTCCCGTTTGTGCCAGGACCAGGGAGTGTGCTACCAGCCTTGTGCACCCCATGGATATCTCAGTCTGGAGGAGGGTCTTCATCAGACCCTCGTATCCCAAAACTGCCTCAGGACTGTGGGCTGTGTACGGGCACCTCATCTGGTTTGTAGTGTCTCATTGGGGTCATGATGATCTGAGGGCTGGAGCACCTCTCTTACAAAGACAGGCTGGGAGAGTTGGGCTGCTTCAGCCTGGAGAAGAGAAAGCTCCAGGGAGACCTCTGAGCCCCTTCCAGTCCCTGAGGGACCTACAGGAAAGCTGGGCATGGAGCCCTTACAGAGACGTGGTGGAGTCCCCATCCCTGGAGACATTCAGGGTCTGGGTGGATGAAGCTCTGAACACCCTGCTCTAGTTCAGGGTGTCTCTGCTCACTGCAAGCGTGGGCTTTGAAGGTCCTTGCTAACCCAACGTAGCCTGGGATTTGATGAGCCTTGGATCTGCTCAAGTCCCTGTGCCCAGTAGCCGTTATTAAGTGCATCCCTCCAGCCCACAGACGGGAGAAGTGCAGGCACCTCCAGAACCCGTCGGCATGGCTTTAGAGCTGGAGCCACTCCAACCAAGCACAGCAAAGCTCAGAGCCATGCACCTATGCCAGAGAGGCTGGATTTTGGAGAGGGGTGTCTACAGCTGTGTCAGTGTGGGTCTGCGGTGCCGTCCTTGCTGTGTGACGGCAGTGGGGCTCCGAGCAGTGCCAGGACACCTCTGTGCTGCTGCAGGCTGCCTCCCAAACCTGCCCTGGCTCTGCTCTTGGGCAAGAAGGGGTGTCACCAGGAAGGCCCAGCCCCATCCCACCACCTCCAAAGGATCCGCATGGGCCCAGCAATTCAGCTTTTCCCCCAGGTCGATGGGTTCCTATAGCAACAGAGGAGCCGCTCTCCGCAGCTTTTACCTTTATGACAATAAAAGAGCGTTCGCACTCATTTCCTGAAATTAGTGCCAGTCGCCTGGCATGCTGTGGTGCTGCTGGCATGTCATCAACATGATTATACTAATGAGCAGCCAGTGCTTCTGGGGGCTGAAGCAAACCAGAGGCTGAAGTGATGACTCCCTGTCTGGGTCCCCGCAGTGGCGGGACCCCACAGAGGGGTGTCTGCAGGCTGCTGTAGGATCACCCTGAGTTCTTTGCTGCCAGAGACAGCTAACCAGGGGCTGCTGGACAGCCCCGTCCTACTGCAGGAAATGCCTGGGTCTTATTTAACACCCCTGAAAAGGTAGATATTAAACTGTAGTAAAAGTGATGCTTTGGCTGTGGGACTTGGGGGGGATGGGAGGGATATCTCCCTGCGCTGCTCCATCTTTGGCTTGTGGGAGGGGTGGTGGTACTGCACCAGAGATGGAGTGGGAGATGCGGCCGTAGGTTTTTTGGGGACTGGCACAAGGCACCCCCATCTCTCATCACCTGTTTGTGGAAGAGTGTTGAATGAAGTATGGCAAATGCCAGATTTTTCTCTGCAAGAGGATGTGGTGACCATGGAGTGTAATTAAGGAGCTTCTTGCCATCTGCCACGGGAGCTGAATGAAGGGTAAACTGACTGAATGAAAAGTTAACTGGGGTTTAAGAAGTCTTCATTAATTTGCGGCAGCAAGAGTTTGCTATGCTTAAGGAAATTAAAGCATGAGCTCTTGGCGAAGGAGAAGGAGGTACTGAGGTAATATGTAACGAGGTAATGCTGCTTCAGAAACTAGCACTGGCACTTCCAACAATTCACCACTGCTAAAGGATCTGGCAGTTTGCAGAGAGGTAACATCCATGCAGAGAGCTTCAGTTTGCCCGGCCCAAGGAAATCCAGGGCATTTCCGCACTGCCCTCTCTGTGTTGTGGGGGAAAAGCAGGATTCAGCTGGCCCGAGTAAACTAGAGGGAATGCCTGATACCAGGTACAGACTATTTGCCTGCTGGAAACTGTCACCTCCGGTGATTTTTAGTTTCAGCCCTCAGAGGGTTTATCCTCGTAGGCTCATAGCATTGTGTTAAACAACGGGATTTGTTTGAGTGACGCAAAATAATTTTCCAGTTCTTTGGGAATCAGGCTGTTAATTGTTGTTAGAGGCAGCACGGGTGGAGAGAAGCATGGGCTGAAGTCCGTTTGGAAGGCAGCAGCAGAAGTTCAAGGGATAAAAATAGGTTGTTCTATGTATTATTTAGTAGGTTGTAATCCAAGGTGAGTTTCTGGATGCTGTGAGGCTGTGAGGTGTTTTGCTTGCAAATGGCAGGCTGAGTTTTGGAGGTGACTGTCCACAAGCCCCACATGAGCCCTGCCAAGGGCTATGGTCCTGCTCGCGGTGCCCTGCCTTCACCGGGCAAAACAATGAGGGAAGAGAAGGGGGATGTGGAGCATTACTTCTTTCATGTCACAGCTTTTGTCCTCCTTAAGGTGTCAGAGACACTGAGTGCACTTTGCACAAGCTGCATTTGTGGTGTTGGTAGAGCAAATCCCCCCTCTCTCCTCCTGCCATCCCACCTGCTACTGTCAGAAAAAGCAACAGGGCATCTTTGTCAGCTCTCTGACCCCATTTCTTTTTTTAAAAGAGAGTATCTATGGTGTGGGGTCATCCTTCACAAGAAGGGATGTGGACGTGATGAGGTGCTCATGCTAACAGCTAGAAAAGCAACGGCAGTTTTGATGGGGCTGAGGAGAAGGCCTTGTTTTGAGCCAGCTCTTCTTCGGGGCAGAGATTTTCTTTGTATCCCTCCTGCAGTTAGAGTTTGTTTGAACACAGCTTTTAATGCTTCATGAAGCAGCAACAAGGAGGATTTCTGGGTGAAATGGTGGGGAGCTGACCTCAGGTGCTATGAGAACAACCTTAAGGGTTGGGAGCAAAAAAATCCATTGAACTGAAGCGTCTGAGCAGTCTGGAAAACAGGGTCCCCATCCTGGAGAGCGGTTCATGGGATAAACCCCTTGTTTGCAGGAGAGGGATGCCCGAGTCCTCCAGAGGACACAGAAAGCATTTTGCAATAAGCACATCTCCCTTTTTGTAGAAACACCCAAGACCGTAACTACAAGCTGTCCCCAAAGTGTCTGGTAACACTGTGACGGGGTGCCGTGATGGGGTGCCATTTCTGTGCATTTACTGCAGTGACTTCCCTGGGATGAGCTAATTTTAAGGGATCATCTGCTCGGGAGAGCCCTTTGGTAGGTTCGCTGTGCCGTGTGTGCATATAGTGCTTATAAAAAAGATTATTAATTGTTTTTTTTTTCTCCCAGGGAAGTGCTTCTTTCTGTGTGGTCTCACTAAGCTCAGCGTTGCAAGAGCTTGCAGGACCTCTGTTTTTAAGGGGAGGTATCTCTGTACCACTTGACATCTTCCACCCCTAAAAAATATCTCTATAGCAATTAAACCTTCTTATCTAGTTGGAATAACAATAGAGGAACAGCTTCAAACAGGGTCTGCTACTGGATACAGATGCATGAAAGGGTGGGCTTGGAAGAAAGGATGGGAGAATGATGCTCAGATAAGGAACCCCCTGGAAAAAAAAAACCACCCAGTAGGAATGAAGATGGGTCAGGGCTTGGGAGCAGCCACCTGAAATGGTGCTGAAAGCATTCGTATCTGAATATGAATAGACTTATGAAGCTAAAACTCCTTGCACTCCCCTGTCTGGGGATGCCCGTGTGGTTTTACCAACCACAGCAACCTCCTGCTGCTAGCCCCGGCTAATGCTTCTGCCATGGAGCAAGTGCCTTGGCTGCATCAGGTAATAAATAATGAAGTGAGGAGCCCATCATATCTGTTTTGCTCAGTCCTGGGAGTACAATAGTGTTGCAGTTTAGTGTAACTGTGCTGCTTCAGTGGCATTTGTAAGCTGCAGTTACAGCTTTCTGCAAGCCCCATATTTTGAAAACATTGGTACAGTCAAGGCCAAATTTCAGACTAAGCCTATTAGAACTGGTCATAGCGCCTTTGTGAATCACATAGAGGAAAAAAAACACTGCTGGCAGGTGCACTTTGCCACCGGAGCGGGAGTGAGAAGATGTAACAAGCTGCACAGACTCCAAGGCCAGGCCCACAGGGAGGGGGGGATGAAGAATGTGAAGAGAAAGTTTCCCCTGCAGCTTGTGGTGGAGTCCATGGTGAAACGGGTGTCCCCCCGAAGCCCATGGATGAGGACGGGGAGCAGAGACAACTATGCCCTGTGAAGATTGATCCACGCCTCAGCAGGTTTGCCAAGGGACTTGTGACTTTGCGGGGGACCAGGCCGGGGGGTCTGGACCCGGACGTCAGCACCCTATGGAGGGGAGAGTCCTGCTGAGAGGCCTGTGGTGAGGGGATGACTCCCCGATAGAGAGGACTCACGCTGCAGAAGGTCGTGGACACGACTCTCGCGTGGGTGGGACCCCACGGTGCCGCAGGGGAAGGGTGTGAGTATGTGGAATGCCCCCCCAGCTGAGATGGAAGACAGCTTGGGAGGAACGGACTGAAACCCCTCACTCTCCATTCCCTGCCCCCCTGTACTGCGAACGGGAGGGAAGAAGGGAGCGAATCTCTGATTAAAGTCATGAGTGCGAAGAGGCGAGGGGTGGGGGGAAGTAGAAGGGATAATATCTGGGGAAGAAAAGCAGCTTGTTGGGAATCACCGGAACCCCACTGCCCATTCCCTGCCCCTCCCCACGCCATGTTGGGGGGGGAAGAAGGGAGTAAAATTGTGATGAGTTTTAAGTTCGCTAAGAAGGGAGGGGTGGGGGGAAGGTGCTTGAAGACCTGGCCGCTTCTTATCTCGTTCCGGTTCACTGGGTGTAGTAGTTGTAGTAAGTAGTAATAAATCACCTTTTCTTTTCTTTATTCTGTGCTGTGTCTGTTTTGCCCATTGCACTAATTGCAGAGTGATCCCTCTGTCCTTATCTCAAGTCCTAAGCCTCCCAATATCTATTTTCTCCCCCTTTTCGGCTGAAGGGGGGAGTGAGCGAGCTGCTTGGTGGGTATTTGGCCTTTGGTTAGGTCCAAAACCACCACAAATAGAAAACTCTTAGCAGTAAATGAAAAGAGCAGTATTTAACAAGCAGAGCGCCGCATTCTTGCTTCTTGGCCACCGAATCGCGCGCTGTTGTTGCAGCCTGTGCTCTCAGGGTTGTTACCTTGTGCCAAAAATAGGCTTGCAGATGGTTTCCATTAGGTCCTCTGGACAAAAAAGGGCAAGAGGTGGTGTCCTTACAGTGAAAACATTTCCTTGCTATTCTGCTCCATCGTTTGTTTGACTTCCATATGGTTTAGTGGGGAGGTGCAGGGGGAAGTCCCAGTAAACTCCTAGCTTGAGGTTGCTCAGGTAAGAGATGGGAGATTCCTTGCTCAGAATTCCTTTCCTCGGGAAGATGTCTGATTGGTTTCAGAATCATGAATTGAGGCAAGCCAGCAGGAAAACCCCTTGTTTTTCACCTCTCTCTGGTGGATGGTTTGGCCAAACTCTTCTTCCTTCAGTGACATCGTGCCACAGAGCCCTGTGTACCACCTCTCCCAGCTCCAGCCAAGCAGCTTTGTCTCTTCAGGAAGATAAACGAGGCAATAACTGCTTCTCCAGAGTACAAATATTTAAAGCTGGCCTTTCTGATTCCTCACTAAGGCAATTGTCCTCTAGTGCCTCTCCAAGGCCAACACCTCTCCCACCTGAGCAATCTAAGTCGCTACCCACTGGTACCCACTAGCGGTACCATCCATCACTGCATCCATCACCGGTACCCAGAGCACGCAGGAAGACACACAGCTTTTGTTGCCCACAAACAGATGCCTTCTAAAGCATTTGGAATATTTTAAGCTCTTATTTTCGCAACCCAAGGCCATGTGGGATGGTCTTCCTGCTGCAGGGAGATGCACCCTCGCCTTTCGGCTGTTCCACAGCCAGCCTTTTTGCAGATCTCCTGGTTTATGGAGCTGACCCGTGATTTAGTCAAATTTCTCCTCTTTCCCCTGTATCTCTGTTTCCCTTATTCTGGAGGGGTTTGACTTTCTCTTCCCGAACTCTTAGAAACCTGAGATCCCTTCAGCAGAGCCCCAGCAGGTTTCTTTTCTCTGCAGCTGAGCCATTAGCACATTATTAACCCAGGGATGGATAAAACACTTAACTCAGTATAGGTTCAGCGTGAAGCCTTTTTTGTCTGTTGAAGGGTACAAACCACATGGAAACACAGGCAGCGATAACCTTATTTCCTCCTACCAAACTCAACGTGAGAGGAATAATCTGGTTCCTCACTAGCTCTTGACGGAGATTGGGTCGATGGGGTATGAACTGCCCGGGGCGATGCATGGATGTGGTGGCAGCTGGTTTCAGAGCACCTCTGGGAGGTGCCTCTGGGTTAGAAAAGCAGAATTAGCTGGGATTTAAGATTTGTCTGTGATGGCGGTCGGTCATCCCTGAATTGCTTGACATGTTGATATGGAAAGTGCTGCCTACCCCATTTTTTTCCCAGTCCCCTTCCCTCCCCTGCCTTTAGCTCTGAAATCCCCGCTGCTTCCGAAGCCTTTGCTGGCTCACAGGGTACCAGTGGGAGATGCTATCAAGGTTTAGTTTATCAGGATTTCAGAGGCACTGACCCTTTCACAGCTCACCCTGTCAATGCAAGATACTGGCTTGCTGCTGAGAAGATGACACTGATAATATTGATGGGGAAAATGAGGCTTGAGAGAGGGAAGGAAGATGTGTTAGCATCGATTTGCAAAGTGCGTTGCTTTGTCTGTGACTGATTCTTGTCACCCTGACCTAGGGACTACAGATCTGGGTTGCTCTGTGACAGCCCTGACATTTTACAGGCATCTTGAGAATACCTACACTGGAGGGTCCCAGCAGAAAAGCTGTGACTCCGAAGAGCTCCAGGGCAGCTACAGATGATGGGAGCAATCACTGAGCTACTGCCTGTTGAGCATGTTCATCCCTCTGCATCCCTGTCCTGCAGCCATATGCTGCATACTGCTCAAAGGCTTTATGATTCCAGTAACGGAGAGCTCACGCCTGGAGGCGACAAACCAGAGGACCAGGGCTGCCAAGTGTGGGGGCACCAACCCCACTGCATGTGTTTTGAGGAGGGCAGTGAGCTCAGCCACTTGCCCAACGACTTTCTCCAGGCAGAAGGTGTGTGATGCTGAGCACTTGGAANGGGGTGAGGCCCTCTGTGTGCAGCATGACCCAGCCAGCATCCTCCACCAGAAAGAATGACTCATTTCTCCCCAAGGTAAATTACTTCTTCTGCAGAAGTGGGAGCGCTCTGGTCTGCCAAGCCCCACGGGCTCTGGCAGGGAGCAAATTGCTGGAAGAGGAGCTTGACATTGTGAGATAGTTCAAAGCCCATTTGGGTGATGCTGCCAGATAGGCAGAAATGGGGCCAAGTGGCTTTTTCAGGGCAATCTCCTGGAATCTCCAACCCTTTTATTGCCTGAGCCTCCTGCTGAGGCAGCCCTTAGAAACTGGGGACTGTAAAGAGAAGCAAAGTGTTATTGTTTATATATGACCCTTCTCTCTTCACCTGTACTAGATGGGGAGAAATGACTCCAAGAAGCAGGTGCTGGTGGCTAAGGAATTAGCAGCCTGGCAGGCACTGTGGGACCTGAAGCTGTGACCTGCCAGAGTTAAGACACACAAGGACACAGAAATTTGTTTCTGGCAGAGCAAAATGACACACCCATGCCTTAATGATGAGGCAACAGCCCTTCTTGTCTGGTGGAGCCCCGGTGAGAAGCCACTGCAGTGATGGACCCTTTCCTGGACCTTTCCCACCCATCGGCTCCTCATGGCCCTGTTCCTATCCTGAAGGGGACACTATCCCGAAATCAATGTGTATGGACCACTGCAGTTCTGTCAAAACAGTCCCAAAAAGAGGGAGAAGAGGGGACTGTCACTGAACCTGTGGACTGTACTGGGGAAGACCAGCAAGGGAGTAGGACCAGACCACTGCCTACTAGGGTCAACAGTATGCATGCCTCTCTGTCCTGCACACACAGAATGTGATCCACCTTTAGAAAGAACCCATCGTTCCTTATTTCTGCAGAAACTGCTCATCTCAGCTCTTCCCAGGGGCTCCAGGAGTGAGCAAACCTCTGGGATGCTGACAGCACTATGCTCATCTGAGTGATGATATGTGCCAGGACAACCAGCTGATGTCTGTGGTGGGTGTCTAGTCAAAGCTCTTTGCTTCTATTGTATGACCGTCTCGCAGCAATGTCCATCTCTATAATAACTTAATGGAGCAGGAACGGGTTTATTTTTATTTCTCTGCAATAGTTGTAATAGAAGCAAAAGTGATGGGGCACCTCATTAGCTCTCACATCTCTCCTCCACCACTAACTGCATCTCCTTCAAGCTGAACCTTGTCCCCAAGAAAATTCGTCCATCGGAGTTTTCCATTTACTTCTGCGGAGCCCCGAGGGCATTAGCATTACTGGGAAGTGTGCTGCATTCACTTCTGGGGTTGACTGGGCTTTGGGCTTCAGCCCGCACAGAAGAGACAGGAGGTGGAGTTGTGTTTGTCTGCATGCAGACGGATCTTCACCAGCACCTCCCACTGAGGGACCCTACTAGGGCAGCTCCATGACTTAAAAGTGGGCACCCCTTGCTTCGCAGACCCATTGCTTTCCCATTTTGGCATCCCAGGGAGCATCGCTGTGTCTGTGGACACAGCCAGCTCAGTGTCCCACTGCCGTGATGGACAACAGGCCACAGCAAACACCAGGAAGATCGTCACCAAAGAGAGTGATGTTAAATAAATGTTTAAATCTGCTGCCTGGCAGAGGGCTGGGGAAGCCTGGCCATGTGCCCTGGAGCTACTCAGGGGCTTGGAGCCTTTGCCTCTCCCCTCGCAGCCCAGAGCAGAACATGGCAGTTATTTATTCTGTAGCGCTCGGCACTCCTCGTTAATAAGAAAGTCAAATTGGAGATCAGAGCTAGGAAGAATCTTTAATAAAAGGCAACAACTAAGCAAACAGCCACTAGCAGAGAAGGCTGAGGCAGGAGGGGGAAGGATGAGCGTGTCTGTCTGCCAACACACCTGGGTGACTGCTGATGTTGTACCAGACTCTTTGGGAAGGAGAAAGCGGGTATTTCAACCCAGGCTTTGAAGCATCCACATGCCCTCAGCTGCCCCTCTGTGCTCCAGACTGGCTCCTGGGTTTCTTGATTCCCCTGTTCTTTATTTTCTCTGGCTGTGGCCAGGTGCTCTCCGTAGAGGTGTGTATATACATCTATATATTTTCCTCCTGCTACTCCTCATCTTAGCTGTCCTTTTTATTTCAAAATAGTTAAGCATGTGAATAAAGAAGTGTCCGGGGAGAAGAGCTGCCTTTCTGAGGGAAAGGAAAAAAATCATGATGTGTGGGCTGAGCCATAGTGATTGTGTTTTTAGCCAAAAGAAGTGTAGACAAGGTGAGTTTATTCACAAATATGTTGCGAACCTACCTCTTCAGCTTGAACCAAGACCTGAGAAGGAAGAGATGGGCACAGTTTGCACGGCCCAGGAAATCTCTGCTGAGAGAGAAACGCGAAAGCTGTTTTGCAAGACCTGTCCGGGAAATCAGAAATTAAGGGATCCCTGGCTAGAGGCAGAATATTATTCTTAATACACCAGGAAACGATAATAAAATAAATCAACATTTCCTAAGCATTTTCCAGCCTACTTCCCCCAGGAGCAATGTTTGTCAAATGACCCCAGTTCAGCAGAGGAGGATCCCATTTATTGGCTGCTTTGTCAACTGCAATTGCATTCATCACTGATGACATCATGATGGAACAAACATAGCGGGGGATGGGGGTGGGGTATAAAACCAGTGGAAAATTACCAAGCTAATATTGTTTGCTGTGCCTGATTGGAAGACAAAGGAGGAAATTTCCAAGAGGTGACTCAGTACGCATGAAAAAAAAATCCCAGTGATCCTTCATGTACTTTCATAGCTAATGCTACATCTCAATTTATTCTGAAAGGCTGGACAAAGGATTTCATCATCTGCGGCTGTGGGAGAAGCCTGAATGGCAATCAAATACTGGTAATAATACCTTGCATGTATGTAAGCTCTTTCAAATGATAATCTCTCGAGTGCTTTCTAAAGAACGGCACTGTCATAAATAATATTATCTTCCACTTAGAGCTATAGACATCTAAACAGGTGAAGGCTGAATAGCCTTGGCCTCACTGTGGTTAAATCCCTCTGTAGGTGTGTCTCCAAATTCCCCTTTTTGGAGGTCTCTGAGAAGAACCACCCTGTTGGCAGTGCCCTTTCACTTGAGAATGTTTTCCAACTTTCTTATGAGCTCAAGGCCAAGAGAGATGAGAAATGAGCTGGTCTGGGAGGCTATGGGGCACGTGTGGCTGCTCTTCCATCCCAGACGCAGAGACATCCCCATCAAAGATGCACTGGAGGAAAAGGGTTGTGATTCAGAGTGGTCCTTGGAGGTGGCCTCAAACAGCACAGTCTGGGAAACGCTGCCATCCTGAGTACTAGAGGGTAAGGAAAAAGCCACCAAGTCACCAAGGTATCAGGAGGAGGTTGTAAGGTGGGCTTGGAGGACAAAACAGTGGACAAGCTCAAGGCAGGCAGGCTAAAATCACATGCCTGGACTATTAAAATCACCAATTATAAACAATTTAGGGAAGATCACTTCAGCAAAAAGAAGATGGCAATCCACCTCGTGCAGTGTTACCAGTTTCCACGTCAATGACAAGCTATCTTGAATGCTCCTGGGACATTTTCTACCAGATGGGAGAGCTACAAGCCACCAAATCTTGTGGGAGAAGAGGATCACAAGGCTTTTAAATGCCTGTTTAAAGTATGTTGGGAAAGATCTACACAGCTGTGATGGTTTTGCTCCAAGGAGTACCTGTTGGAGGTCCCATGCCACCAGTGTGGAAAAGTCGTGGGTATCGTAGAAAACGATTTCATAAATCAAAAATACTGTTCTCAGCTAAGAAGTGGATCATCTTGTACCTCACCTTGGGGGTTAAGAAGTGATAAGCCTCAGCATTAGAAATTAACTGAGACTCACTCAATTGAGACTTGATTGGACATTTGCAATGCGCAAAGACCTCCCTCCCCCCCAACCCAGAGGTCTGCATCAGATTTACCAAATGAACTGATAAAACATTTAAGCAGGACGTGAATTGCAGAGAGCTGCTTACAGAGGTCATACCCTGCATTCGAGACTCTCATGCTAATTAAAAAAAACCCTCTTTAGATGTCTAACTTTTGGCTAATTTAGTACCTCTTCAGCTCCTGGCAACAGGCTGTCAGAAGGCTATTTGCAGGTTGTTGATGAGACCAAGAGCAATACCACCCTGGCAAGGGCCCTGGGTTATCAACCATTTTTCACCTCACCAGAGTTTGCAAGGGGGAAATGTGGCTAGGCAGAATATTCGGCAGAAGTCCTAATAACGGACAGTGGTTCAACAAAATCCCCTCTTTTATGCCCTCCAGTTTCTGGTAACCAGAGCTAACAAGATCTTCCCGAGGAAGGCTCTTCAGAACCAGCCTTTAAACATGTTTTTGTCACCCATTTATCCAATTTACTTTCATTAAGTAAACAAATTATGTTGCCTTGATGTATCCAGTTTCTTTGAATCAGAGACTGTGGCTACTGGATTTCTGGAGTGGTTCTCAGTTTATTCTCAGAAGGCGCTTGGGTTTTAGCTCACCCTCACAAAACAGTATTTTCCCATTTCCTGCATGTAAGTTGGGGAGATGAGCAAAACATCTCAACAGGGAACCTGGGGGTGAGGGTGTTGTTTTCCTGGTGGTCAATAATTGCAAATTCCAGTCTGATCTGGAAACATGGAAGAGGAAACCTTGTCCTCTTTGTAGCTCAGGTCTCCAGGATTTGTGTGTGTATATATATGCATATATATATAAAATATATATTTTAAATAAAACATGTATGTTTTTTCAGATTATGGGAGTGAATGGGTGATGGGTGTCCTCTTTCAAAGCCACTCAGATCATCCCATTAGTGCCTCTAAGCCAGAGAGGAAAGGAAAGGAAAGGAAAGGAAAGGAAAGGAAAGGAAAGGAAAGGAAAGGAAAGGAAAGGAAAGGAAAGGAAAGGAAAGGAAAGGAAAGGAAAGGAAGACAAGAAGAGCTATTTATGGCAATTTAAGGGTTTTTAATTAAGAGTGAAGTAATAGAGCTTGTGATGGGAGGAAATTAAGAGAGAAAGAATCGACACTGGATAACAGCCCATGATTTCCATCCTGCCCTTGTTTCGAAGGACTAATAGGCCAAGGCAAATAGTGCAAACACCATCCTTTTAGGTCAATTAACCAAAGTGGGAGGAAATGACAGGAAGCTTGGAGAAATCCAGCAGGAGGGAAGGGCTGGCTCCTGCCCCTATTCCTTTCATTTTCAAGATTCATCTGTCTGGTTTTAGTTATACTTTTTATATAAAACAGAATCTGCAAACTCTGCTGGTTCAGCAAATGCCTCTCATACAACCTTGAGTTTAGAAAAGACTCTAGTGGATGTTGAAACTACAGGGATGTGATATATGTCCCTCTGATTCATGTCAATATGGAATAATGTTGGGGGAATAATGACATACCCTTGTATGGTCATGGGCCTAGGAGGGACAGCTTAAGATTTTGCATGACCTGAATGAAGGATGTTGAAGCAGCAACAAACTGTATAAAGGATGTGCAAATCTTTGCCTAAAGGACCACAATGTAGCACATTGTGTGCATTGTGATACCTCAGGAGAAACAACTTGCCTCGGAAAAGAAGCTGATAAACCAGAAGAAGGGAAGAAGAAGAGAGCGGCGCCCAAACAGGATTTTAACCAAATTGAACAATTTATTAAACAAATAAAAGCAATCAAATGGTGCTGGGGTGTACAGTCAGCACCGGGTGCGCCGGGAGTCTCCGCCCCACCAAGACACACACCGAACAGTCCCAGTCCCTGGCTTATATACCTTCCAGGGATAACGCAGCCCACCGGCTTAAACTGACAGACGGGAGTGCCTGGCAACTCCCACAGGACATAACCATATACATCTTAAGCTGACATGCTGGAGTGCTGGCCAGGTAACCCCCACAAGACATCCTGTAACTTTTGTCCTGCTAATGACGGGCAGCTGTGCTACGTTTTCTCTCCAGCCAGAGCTGTTTTGTTGCAGAGCACTCCCCAAACCCCAGCCAGCCTCCTTTCTCCAGCCCTGATCTCAGACTGACCCCCCAAGGATCTGCCACCACCGCCAGTGACAGAGACAGAGATAAACATATCCAGATTGATTGTCTTCCTGGGATGTGATTAAGCTGCAGTCAAGGATAGCTACCTTTTGCTAAACACACATCAATACAAAGACAGGACCTGAGCTTTTCAAGCCTTTATTAGAGGGTAGGACAAGCAGTGCACCTTCTGGTTTGCTTTGCTCCTCCAGGACAGCAATCCAGCCTCTGCCCTGAGCACAACCCTTGCGTGGCCATGAGAAAGCTGGGAGAAGCAAACAGAGTTAGCTGCTTTGCGGGTACACAACAGAGGTCACAAGCATCCACATCACCTTGCATTTGTTGGGTGCCCATCTCCTTGCACCACAGAAGGAGATGTCCTCCTAGGAGCACTGCAGAGGTCTCAGCAGAAAGGCGAGTGGGCACCAGTTCATGCCTGGGCATAACAAGAATGGATTAGGGATCCTGTTAGGGTCCAACCAGTTGCCTCTGCACCAGAAGTTGTCAAGCTGCTCTCCAAAAGCATGAATGATGGCCAACAACCATGAGTGATGGCCAACACCACAGACAGCTTTCACATAGCAGTGAGGACAAGCCATCTGGGTGCTTTGAAGTCCTGTCCCCAGGCACAAAGAGAGGTGGGAGATACATGGCTCGGCCCCACGGAACACAGGAGCAGAGGGTGAACCAAAGTTGCGGCCTTGGGTGGTCAGAAGCTGTTGTGACCCTGAGATTTGGTGTTTATGGTGACACTGGTGCTGTGAGCTGTCTCCAAAGGCTTCCTCCTGGGAAATCAAGAGGTTAAAACCAAGTTGGGCATCTGGGTACAAGGAGATGCTGCCTTCTCAGTATGCTGCTTCAATGGACCTGGCTGATGGGCTGCAGATGCACCAGGCATCTGGAGACACCAAGCAGCACCTGAGAAACAAACCCACCCTTTATCCAGCAGCTCCTGGGTTAGAGTAGCCCATCACTGGGACTCCCACCTCCACCTAAGGAGCCTGAACGTGTCATGTATGATCTTAAACTGCCCTGAGAGAGGAGGGTGAGACATGTTCCCCAGCAAACATGTCACCTGAGAGCTTTCTGGCTGCCCCATCCCCTTGAGTCCAGCTTGGCTACAAAGAACAGCAATAATATCACCGATGTGCCCAGCTTCATCTGCCTTCCTGGCTGAAAATGGAGACCCTCCAGTCTGCTCATGGAGGTGGCTCCTCCAGAAAGCCACGCAGATTATGAAAGTCACCCCCATTCCAAACAAGGCACTTGCTTTCGGTGGCCACGTGCCCCCACGTGATCTCTGGCTGAAGACCGTGTGCTTCCCAATGTATATTGTCCTTTCACCAATCAGCAGCAATTTAGAAAGAAAAAACACACAGCGGTTTAACTGCTGCCCGTGAGAGCCGGTTCTTGACAAGGCAACAAGTGCTATCTGTTGCTTAGGAACAATCTCTATCCTACGAAATAAAGCTGTACGCTCTCCAAAGAGTGTTTTAAACACACTTGATATGTGTTTGGCTTGCTTACAGGCTGGCCCACCTCCTAAATAAACCACAGGGAGATGTCTTGGTGCTCCAAGTATGGTGCTGCCTGTCTACCACACCCAGATGTGTTTTGAGATGTAGAGTGCAGACCCCACACCCAGACAGGAGTTGCACACAGGGTATCTACACCCAGGAGTTGCACACAGGGTATCTACACCTACCAATGCTCCAGCAGGTCAGTATGTGGGACGGCAGGCAGGTTCATCCTGCTCGGGATCGCTCTGCCCTGGCCTGGCTGCAGTGTTTGTTGTAGCACCGGTTTGTTTTCCCCAAGGAACAGGATGTGCTCAAGCTGCCCAGAAGAACTGCTCGTTGAGGACACAAAGCCCATTGATTTGTTCCCGCCTGCTCACTCTCCTTGCCAGGCACAAGAGACTTCTGAGAACAACAACATCCTGCCATAACCAAGCCACCAGATCCTCTGCCCAGTCTAAAGCGAAGTACACACCAGGTCCGAAAGCAAAACTGATCTCTTGGGATCCTTCAGCTAAGGGAATCTTGTTTGCAAAGCTATCTTGTCCAAGACCCCTGTAGGAGCATCGGCCAGGGTGGAGCAGGTACTGAATCGAGAAGCCTTGCAGGACATGATGCTGGAGCCCTTCTTTCGGTAGAAGTAGCTGCTGAGGTGGAACCGGAACTTGTCATGGAGGGACGCATAGATGAAAGGGTTGTAGCAGGCAGAGCTCATGGCAATCAGGTGACACGAGACCTGGATGACATTGACATACCTCTTATCCAGGATAGTGAACTCTTCGTCAATGTCTCTGATGAAGTTCACGACCTGGAGGGGCAGCCAACAGATAGCAAAGCACACCACCGAGACCGTGAGCACCCGGAAGGTCTTCTGCTTTGTTTTGGTCCATTTGTCTCGGCAAGGATAGGCAGCACCTGGCACGTTCCTCCTCCGCAGGTGGTAGGTGATGGCACAGAAGGAGACTGACACCGCCAAAAGTGGGAGCATGTAGGACAGGAAGAGCATCAAACACGAGTACAGCAGACGCTCCTTCTCCTCATGCTTCCAAAACTCTTCACAGATGATCATGTCATGGCCGATGGTGTTGAGATCCAAGTAGTGGGTGTGCAGTGATGTGGGAACAGAGGCCATGATGGAGAGCAACCAAATGCAAGCCACAAGGCAGATGCAGGACCTGCAGCTTATCCTCCTGCGAATGGGGTATGCCACCACAACGTACCGGTCAATGGCAATGGCAGTGAGAGACAGCACTGAGACAAAGACGGTGGCAGCCTGCATCAGGGTGACAAAGTAGCACATGAACATCCCGAAGAGCCAGCCCCGCACCTCAAAGGCATAGGAGACAGTGAGGGGGACACAGGCAAGGCACATAATGAAGTCGGCTGCTGCCAGGTTCCCAATGAGGAAATTGGTGGTGCAGTGCAGCTTCTTGGTGAGAACAATGATGAGGATGAGGAAGAGGTTACCCATGCATGCCACCGCCACCAGCGTGGCATAGAGTGGGATGAAGAGGGGCTTCAGCTCCAGGAGGAGGTCCAGACCGGTGAAGAGTGGGGCTGAGCCATTCTGCCAGGAGTCATTGGGCAGCTGACTGCGAGCCATGCTATGTCTGTCCTGTGGCAGATGCTGCTTCTCCATGCCTTTAAGTCAAACTGGGACAGGATGGGTAGCCCTGGAGAAGAAAGAAGAAAGTGCTTTGGTCACACTGGGCAAAGGAACCAGTGAGTCTGGGTCCTCTTCCACAGCCTCACAGTGGGACTGACTGTCCAGAAAGATGCTGTGACTTTTCTGGAGTGAACATGCCCTGTGTCAGACACCACAGCGCTTCAGCCTGGAGAAAGCAGGGAACCTGGCCGCGAAATAGTTAACCGCCCAGGCACAGATCTGCGGAGCGCTGCGGGTTGGGAGCAGCAGGACCAGGGAAGCAGCTGGGGATTCCTCATGGAAAGTGACCTGGGAGCTCTGCTGACATCAAGCAGAAATAAAAGGCATTTTTGCTTTTTATTTTACCCCTGCCAGCTCCCTTCCCACCCACCAGCCCTGACGCTGCCCTCCAGCCACCTGGCTCTGCAGCAGGTCCTCTCCATCTTGCTCCCGTCTCTCTCCATCCCAGCCCACCCCACCATTCCCTCATCCCATGATGCTATTTTACCCCCTTGGTTATTTCTCCAAGCCCCTCGGAGGTTGGGCTTCTCCTGCCCGGGTTGGTTTTCCTCTGCCTGCCCTTGCAGCCACCGCGACAGGAGTGCATGTCTTCCCGGGCACCACCACGAAAACTCCTGACAGCAGCACACAGGGACGATGTCAGATATATTCTAGCAGAAAGTGGAAGGCAGCGCAGAATTCCCCTTCCCAGGACCCTCCTCTTGGACCCCACACAACCAAAGACTGTCCCCCCACCTCCGGACAGTCTTCTATTCCCCGGTGAAGAGTCAAAGCAGCACTAATTAAGTAGCCCTCCCCTAATTAACCAAGAGATATGATGATTTCCGACTTTGCGGCTGCACACGCTGCGCGTATCGCGCTGCCCATGCAGGGGGTACAAAATCCAACCCCCAACTTCGTGGCCGAGAAGTCGATACGATCGATAAAGGACAAAATATTCATCTTCGTTCCCGGCCGAGGGCGGCGAAGATCCAGCACCCTGCACTCCGCCCCGTTAACCCAGCGGCTCCGGCTGCTTGTCCGGATGTCCCGCGGGGAACACCCCTCCCTCCCCACACACCCCCTCCCTCCCTGTGTCCCGGCCGGCGGCGGCCCCGGCGTGGCCTTACCTGGGGGGGGGTGGACTGACCCGCTCGGCCTCGCCACTCTTCCCGTGAAGATGCCGCGGAGCGCTTTGTTCGCCGGGTGTTAGTCGCCCGGGGCCGTTTAGCAGCCGCAATTCTGCGCTTTCGCTTGGAGGTGGGAGGATGTGGGGTGGGGTGGTCGTTTTCTGTTAGGTTTCGGGGGGATTTCACCGATGCCTGAGCTTTTAAGCCACGGAGAACCGGCCGTTCCCACCCGCGGTGCTCGGTATTGCCGGTACCAGCGGGGACGCGCGCAGCCCACCCTGCCGCTCCGTGGCTGCAGCCGCGTTCCCCCTCCCCGCCGCTCCCCCGCCCAGCCCAGCCGGGAACCCCGGTGGCTCCCAGGGGCGGCGGGGCTGCTCCGGGGCTGCTTCGGGAGCCCTAGCCCGCCCTCGTGGCCGGCTCCAGGTGACCCCCCCGCCGCGGCGGGGAGGGAGAGGACGGGGCGGGCGGGCGCAAGGACCGCGCGGAGCTCCCGGGAGTCCCGACGGGACCGCCCCGGTCCGGGGGAGGGGGCGAGGAATGGGGGGGCGAGGGAAGCCCAGCCATGGGATGCAGGCAGCATGGGATGCAGACACCCGTGGGACAGGGGTGTCCCAGCTGTAGGACGATGGGGACACAACTGCGGGGGGCTCATGGCGCCCCATGGGGCAGGGGCAGGTTGAGGCTGCTCCAGCCATGGGTGGTGGACCCAACTGTGGGATGAGGTGGCCCAGCTGTTGGGACCACCAGTCAGCTGTGGCATGGGGCACAGCATGCACCCATGGAGCTGAGCCCCCCGTGCACACCAGAATCAGCCTCTCCCCAAAACCAGGTGGCTTCAGCCAACAGCAGCAGCTGGGGTGGAGGCAGCGATGGCTGAATTACATGCAGTCCCCAGCCATGGGGGGGGGGGGGGGATACAA
>VZTU01000812.1:47302-81410 GCA_013400835.1 Zapornia atra
GGAATAAAATAACCTGGTTTGCATCTTATTTCTGGGTGGAGAAGAAAAATCCAAGGCAGGCCAGGGTCCTGGTGGGTTGGAGCAGTGCTGGTACCTGCTGAAATCAGGAGTTATTCATTTATAGAGCAGGTGGTGTTGCATAAGGAAATTTCAGGGAATCCCTGTTTGTTTGGGTGGGTTTTTTTGTTTGAAGGTGCCTGGGGTCCTTCCCTGTGCCCAGAAATGCACATCTCTGATGCCTGCTCTCCCATGGCGCAGCTCAAGGTGACCACAGGCTTTTCTGAGGTATTGAGGGATGCGATCTATAAAGCATACAGAGATAAGGGGGCGAGCAGCATCACTCCAGCTGGCACGATCAACAACCTTGGCAAAGCACAAGCAAAGAGCTTGTGGATTAGTGCATGGTGGTGGCATTTGGGAAACATGGTGGGAAGTCACAAAATGTCATTCATGTGTCAGCAGTGATACATCAAGGTGAGTGGTGTGAGTGCTGCTGTGGCAGATGGTATCTCTCGGCCGTGGTACCTGCTCAGAGTGTGAGTTGTGGTTTCTCTTCCATCCTCTCCAGCTGCTGCTTCTGATGGGCTTTTTCCACAGCAATTTATATATTTTTTTTCTTTCAGTGATGGTTTCCAGCTTATTTCAAGTTAGTGACCATGTGATCAATTGATACGTGGATAAAAACTTTGGAAAATGGGCTTGGGAGAAACTTGCCTTAACTGGGTGTTTATTACCATAATGCAGTTGCATCATGTGATTAAAAAGAGAAACTGAGTATTTCTTTGGTATCGATTTTGGTAGCAAGATGAAAGCTCCTAATGAGCTTTGAGTGTCAAACACCTGTATCGATGTCTGGTCACTACAGCAATTACTTCATTTGCATTGTGTTACATGGGAGTGTTATGACAAGCTTGGCCACAAAGGCGAGGATAATTACCCTGTTGACCTGTGTGATAAGGCAGAGCGCTGTTGGTTAAAGGTTTTGCGCCCTTGGTTTGTTTTTCAGCATGGAGGAAGCCCACAGCAATTGAGCTATGGAAAACCCTCTCTTTCCTGGGCTGCAAATGCCCAGAAATATCTGATCATAGGGTGTTCATAGAGCATCCATGGACCCTCTTGTTCCCAGCGCTGATCTGGAGTGATTCTATGGTTCATACTCATGGACTCAGCCCTGGTGTGTCCTTTTTGGGGTTGTAATGTTGTTTTCATCACCCCACCAGAGTCAAATGTCTTTGGTTTGATAGGAGGACTTGGCTGGGGACTTGCACTTGTGGTTCCCAGGGGCTAGGACTGGGTCCTAGTCCCAGTTGGATTGGGAAGGGGTTGATAGCTGAGATCCCAAAGCAGATAAAGAGTATAAACAAAGCTGAAAAGGTTTGGAAGTGTGGGGGGATAACACCTTGCCCCCTCCCACCAGCCCGTGTTGCTGAATTCCCTGCAGACCCTAAAGGTCTTGGGTCATTCTCCTTAGGGCAGCAAGTTACAAAGGGCACTGGGAGAGTGATAAGCATCCAGAAATCCACCCTGGGTTTGCAAAGCTTGGCCTGAAAAAATTATACAGCTGCTCTCCCCCACCCACAAACACCATCTTCCTGCCAAAGTACTGCTATGAAGGTTTTATGGAGGCGTCAAGACAAAGATGAAGCTATGGACCACTCAGAAATACGCAGCCATGAAACTGCTCTGGAGCCATTGTTGTCCCTCGTGAAGAGATTGGGGGGGGAGTGTCACTTTCGTCTTCCCGACCCCACCCCACCCCCACACCCCCTCCTGTGGAAGGAAAATGGAATCTTTGCTTTTCCACGGGCATTGCTTTGGCATCAGGTGTATTAATTACCATATTCCCCATAATAAAGGAGTGCAGGTTTGCCAGTTATTTAACCTGGCTGCTGGATCCAAAGCGGGTCATTTCCCATCAGCTCCATTTTCCTTGGAAGCCTCTGATTCCTTGTGTTGGATGTTTTCCTTCATAACTTAAATAAGAGAAAATTTATCATCGTCAACTGGAATTTTTTGGGGGTAAGAGGAATGGGAATTGTCAAGCCAGAGCTAGGAGAAGCTCTGCAGCATCATGCCTTGTGGCGGGAGAAAGCTGTTAACTTGTCTAATGGATGCGGGCCGGTGTTGCTCTGACTTCAGAGGCGAGCGCTTGTCCCCGCCAAATAATCATTGAGAAGAAAATCATCTTTGTATTGCAGTCCAGCTGGGGGCTTCTGTTCATTTTAAACAGCAGAACAATCTGATGAGGGGAGAAGAAGGCTCTTGGAAGATCACTTGAGATGAGAGATGGAGGTTTAACATGCCAGCAGAATAATAATTGCTGACGGGCTGTGACAGCGTGTCAGCCCGAGGCTTGGTCTGGGTCCACCATGGCTGAGCGATCTGGCAACAATGCTGGGAGCTTTTCCTTCTGTTTGTCCTGGAAAAGCCTTTTCTGACCTGAGCTTTAGGGTGTCCAGAAATCCTGAGGGGTAAGTCACTCTTACTCTGAAGCCTGTGCTGCCCTGCAGCAGGAGTTTCTATCTCCGAATGCTTTGGGTGACAGATCTGAAAGCTGCAACCCTGCAGATCCCTGAGCCATGCGCTGGCCAGGCTTCGGTGCTTGAGGCACCTGCTGTGGCATCCCAGCACCTGTCCCACCCTGCACAGAATCCAGGAATCCAAGTTTGCCATGATGTTCCCCTTTGCTTTGTGTGCGGGCCACTGGACTGGCTTTTAGAAATTCCTGCAGGCACCAGCACCTCCTCGCTGTCTGTCCCAGGAGCAAGTGGAGCGGGACCACCCAAAGTCACTTCCCAAGGTGTCAGTCTTGGCTGCCAGCTTTGCAGGGCAGCCACCCCAGCCAGACCTCCCCCTGCAGCAGGCTGCAATTTTCCTTACCCTGACATCCTAGAGAGGCTGGCAATTAAAACCCAGGATGGAATATTCTCAGCACCATTACACAGCACTGCCAGCTCATGCATCAATCACTTCAATCAGATTGATTTACTCAGTTCAAGTACACAGTGAATCACCACCTCTTCCCCACCCCCTGTACAGGCTGGTGGCAGTTTGTGGGAAGGTGCAGGGAGGATCAGGCTGCTGTGAGCGCGCTGTTCAGTGTATGCCAAGCACAGACAACCAAAGCCAACCTTGATGTGTCTGGTTGTGCTGCTGGAGGCAGCTGCCATGCTCATTTTCCCACGGATATGTGCAAATCCTGTTGGTGTGTAAACTTGTGCATTGGCTCGTGCTTGACAGGTGCACCTAATGAGTGTTAGCGGCTGATTGTATTCTGCAGAGACAACAATCGGCCTCAGCCATCACCTGATTATTTTTTCCCTAGTAGCTCACTGGTTTAGGTGCTGCTTTCCAGCAAAAGGTGCTTTGAGGGAGCTGTTCTCCTGCCTCTCTTCCCCCTCCCCAGCCTTTCCTTGCTGCCAGCTGAGCTCTGTTAGCCCAGCTGTCACTTGGGCTGCTACAACCACAGCCCTCGCATCATTCTGACTGGGCAGTGGTCAGACTGTGTTAAATTCCCCTTTATTGTGTCACATCCTGAAAACAAACCCTGGGCAGCCTGGTCATGGTGGTGTGTTACAACACTGGTGTTACTGGCTCTTGGGAAGTTTTAGGGGGCAAAGAAACGCTACTTTGTGCAAAGAAAAGAGTAAAGTGTTGTCTTAAAATGTACAAACTGGAGGGGGCTAATGTTGCTTTGTGATGAGTTTCTCACGCTTAGAAAATCATCTCCTGTATTTGCCAGCGGGTCTTTGTGTGCACGTAAGCAGCCTGGAGAGGATGCTTGAGGATACTGCTGCTGTGGAGTCCTCAGAGGCTCCTCATTTGCTTTTTTTCTCTCACAATGCTGTTATCCATGGCTTGTCTCTTTGTTTAGATTGGTGCGTCTCCCAGCCTGCGAATTATTTCCGTGTATAGGAAGGCTGATGTTGTATAAGCAAAAACCAAAATCCCTAGTGCAAGTGCTGCTTGTACCAGGAAAAGTTTGTTTGTTCGATAGGAGCTAAGCAGCTTGTTCTTCCTAGGATAAACCGGAATAGCTTGAAGCCAAGCCCTTGCAAGTTAAACCACACAGAGAATCACCAAGTGCAACACCACCACCCAGGTGCATCGTGCTTCTTCACCTACTCACCTCACATGATCTTGTAAAGTTTTTAAGGGCCTTAACAGAGGAGCTCTCCCTCTGCTCCTGGGGAGTCAGATAGACACAGCCCAAGCCTGATGTCAGCTGGGTCAGCATCCAAAGGGCAGAGGACCTGAGAGCACCCAGCTTGTTCTTCTGAGCTCCTCTGCTGTGGTGGTGTTACCCCTTTCCTTGAGCAGCTTCTCTACAGTGCAAGTGTGGTTAGGTTAAAAGTGGATAAAAGGGTTTGTGTGCCTACAAACCAGCTTTATTTTTTTAATCTTTTGTTTGTTCTTAACCAGCTAAGTTGGGCCTTTTGGTCCTGCTCTGTGTGTCCTGGCTAGGGTTGGCTGAGCCAGCCAGTGGCAAACGGGCAGGGCCGAAGCTACAGCTTGGTCCAAAGGCAGACTCCAATTAAATGCCAATCTCTAAGCACTTTGGCAGGTTTAATTCTCCGCTGAGAAGATGGTGCAGTGTTTTGGGGCCTCACTTACTGTCTTGTGCTGACATTACCGACCAACAGCCACAAACAGTGAGCTGCTTGCTTCTTCCTTTTCAATTTCATCCCTGGACATGATCAACAGTGTCAGCACCAGCTCTGCAGTGGGACTTAACCTGCTGTCCTGGCAGGGTGCTTGGCAAATGGTGAGGCAAAAGAAGTGCTTCTTCCTGCTCTGTTCACACGGACCCTCCCACATGTGAAGCAGTGCAGAGTCACTGGTGGTTTTGGACAAATCAAGGCAGATGACCACCTTGTTCTCCAGTTGGTATCTGGTTTGCTGTACAGAGCTAACCTGCATGTGTCTTGCTTGTTCTGTATTTTGACAGAAATTCTTCCCCAGACCCTTTCCTTGGGCTTCTGAACTATTTTTAAGTGGAATGTCGAGAGCTGCCCTCAGAGGCCCTTCCCCATGTGACAGGGACCTGGACCTGCTTTACCATGAAGAGACAAAATAATACAAAGCATCTTCGTGGTCATTGCTACTCACAAGAAGGAAATTAACTGCAAAATTGCCTGTGTACAGAGAGAGAAGTTGCACTTTCTCTCTTTGTGTGTATCGCTTCTGGTAAGTACTCAGAAACATCTTCATTACAGCTTGACATCACAGGCGAGAGGCTCTGCATGTGTGAGGAAAGCAGATTTATTTTTAGAAATAAATTAAAAGGGATGTATAAAAGGTGACAAAACCCACCCTCCACCAGTGACATGAGACGTGCAAGTCTCCTATTGCTGACATGCAGGTGATTCACTCTATTTCTCAAGTCTTGGAAATAAAAACCAAAGGAAGTGGTGTGTTTTTTTTTCTTATGGAGACCTGTGACTGGTGAGCCTAGGTTGGTGGTCAGACTGATAAATCCTGTCGTGGAAACAAACACTGAGTCATGACACTGGAGGAGAAGCGCCACTGGAATAACAGCACCGTTTATAATTATATAAATTACAGAGATGGGAAACAAGGAGGGTGGATCAAGACGCTCCTTTTAACAATGTATTTTCGTGCAGATACACAAGGAACGCGGTACGAATCCAGTGTGCGTAAAAGACTACAGCTACGCCTACAATTTGTGTCTGAAGGAGCTTTCTCTGCCAGAAGATGTACGCTGCTTCCCTCTACCGACCTGTAGCGACATTGTCGAGCCAGAAAGCACAGGTTAAAGAAGCATCAGTCTTCTACAAGTATGGTTAGAGATTCTTCAATTAGTCCCGGGAAATAACCCTCTAGAGAGTTAAAGAGGATGCAAAATAATGAAACACTAGAACATATTTAAAGTCAGGTAATTCTATGCAAGTCTGTGTTGAAAACAAGTTATTTGTAGCCTCCCTGGTTACTGCTCTCCATTTCCTCATACAGAATCTCACCTGGCCCCCATTTGGAAGAGGCTGAAGGAGATAATGGGTAAAAAGTGACCAACAAGAGGAAAAAACCCCAACCCTCCAATCTATTGTATAACAGTTTGGCCAATGAAGTGGGCTGTCGTAAAAGGGTACGTTACACAGTGAGGAATATTAAATAGTTATAGCATCAGTGGTATCACTGCAATTGTTAAACTGACGGTAGCTTCCTTCAGGGTTCTAAGATCAGAGAGGTAAGAGAGATCTGTCTTCCTCCAGGCACAGCACCGGGCCAGCCCAGACTTAAACACTGGAGATCAACAGAAAACACCACAGCAGACTTGAAAGAAAAAAAAATGCCCAACTGAGTACTAGAGAAGGTATGGGACAGGAAAGAAAACTGATTCAGTGGCTTTACTTGTCCTGTTCTAGACCATTATGTTTTCTGATGGCTTGGAACAACTGGGCTTTTTTGTTTAATATGTCTCCTGATGCATCACGGCCCATTCACATTTGGGCTGGAATGATTAGGCTGCTGCAGGCTGGGAGAAGATCAGAGTAAGACTTTGGTTCAGTGCGTGCTGTCACAGGTACCCTGCTCTTGTCCATAACCAGAGCCAGGCAACATCTTGAGGGGTCCAGAGCTGGGGTGTCTGTGGTGTGGGGTTTTGTTTTTTCTTGTTTAAATGACTGATAATTGACACTTTTTGCTCCCTCTCCCTCCTCCCCGTTATTACTGTCGCTGGACACAACTTCAGGAGGCCTCGGACAGGTGGCAGCTCTGTTGCACAGGTGGTGTGTATCTCACTGCTCTGCAGCTGGCGGCTCTTCCTCGGTCTCCTGCTTCTCTGGCTGAGACTCTGGAGGGATGAGGTACTGCACCTCCTCGGTGCTGATCGCCACTTTGTCAGGCTGCAGCCATCGCTTTAGATGCTCCAGTGTGCTGAGGGAAAGCAAAGGCACAAAGTGAAAGGAGAGAGTAGCAAAGCATGAAAAACGCCTGAGGAAAACCCTCCACCTGCCTGCCTTTTGCCTCTGCAGGTGTTCCTCTTGCCACAGTTAGGGTCTACCACAAGAGCGAGCCATGTGCCAGAGCAACAAGCTGAAACCACAGAGACTTTCTGCTGCAGTTGGGCTGTTTTCAACTGCATCTGGAGAAGTTTTTACACTCAGATTTTTCTCAATTAAAAGAATCCTGAGCAGGTATGTCAACCTTTACATTCTTCAAGTACGCTATACTGTCTCCACAGGCAAAGATGACAACTCCACTTCCAGCTCTCTGGGCTGGAAGGAAATTAATGTTCAAACAAACCAACCAACCCCACAACTGCCTCACTCTGAGAGTTAGGAGATGCAGAGGAGGAGGGAGTGGAAAAAAGCCAAACCAGGAAGCACATAAAACAACATGTGACTGTTCAGAGCTCCAGAGGATTAAAGAGAAGGCAGTACAGTTACAAATGCTAACCCCACTATGGGTTCTAGAGCTGTTTAGAAATATATAGCAGCATTATTACTGTCTTACAGCCTGTCTTATGGTAACTGGTCCAACTACAAGGGATCTAGCTATGTCTTTGTTGAAATGCTGGCTGTAACCCTAAAATTTAACATTTTAAGTCTTAAATGTGTGTATGCCCATCTTCTAGAAGGGTGATTCAAGTCATTCAATACCCACACAGCAAAATTAACTTGCTCTCACACGAGCAGAATTTCACTGGCTAATGTCCTTGAAGTTATCTGTGTGCTTAAAAGTTAAGGCTTGTTTAATTATGTTGCTGGGGTGGTGGTGGTGGGGGGGTGGAATCAAATACTTTGGCACTGTTTAGGAGTGACATCTAACTTCATAGTCAAATTCTAGGGAGGAAAATTCTTCCATGGATAATATCCCCAGCCTATAAAAACAGAGCAGAAAGAGCACATACTCCTACAAAATCTTGGTTTTAAATATAAATCACATTAAAAATAGCTATGGATTATTTTTCATACTTAAAGGTCCAAACTGGTTTACATAGATTTTCTTTAAGGGAGGAAAATAATCTTCTGCCCAGCTAGAAGCAATTGTGAAAAATGCCAGCTCATAAAGGAGAAATATGGAGAGCATTGTAAGTGATTGGGAATAAGAGATGGCGAAAGCAAAGGACTCTCATCTTAATTCACACCTCCTCTGTGAAGGGGTAAAGAGAGAGAAGTATGGAAGGGAGAGCCTCTCAGGACTGGAACCAACCCTGTTAAAGTCCACTCGTGCCTCAAGTTGTGCTTAACTGGGCCCTTACAGAGACACAGGGAGGGCCTTGGCTTCCCTTTTAAAGTTAACCTTAAAAAAAAAACCAAAAAAGGTGATCTGAGGTACACTAGACATCCCCTTCTCTTCCTTCACAACCCCTAACGTGACAAGGGAAATTGCCAAGTAGGTTCCAGTTCTTTCCCCATGGAATTGCCCCAGTCTGAGGGATGCAAAACTCAGTGAACAGCTCAAACCCTGCGTGTTCTCCCCTAGTACAATGCAAATGGCCATCAAATCGTTTCAGGAAGGCTGTGACAGCCTTCCCATGTTGTGATGAGATGCAATTTTGTCATAATGCCCTACCACAAGCCCATACAAAACCTTATTTCATTTTTTAAGAAATAAAGTCTGTTTGCCAACAGGGGAAGCAGTAATAATCCCTTCTTGTTACCTCTCAGAGTCATGTTCCTCTACATAAAGTTCAGACTCAAACTTCTCCTGCAGGAACCTGTCCCAGCATTCCTTCTTGGCCTGGGACAGAGTGCGTAGCATGTCCTTGGAGGTCACCTCTTGAGACAGGCCTTTAATTCTCATCAGTCTTCTCTCTGTTGAGGGGCAAAGCAAGGGGTTTTATTATGTTTTTCTGAAAGAGAAGCAAAGAAGTATCCAGACTTCTCTAACAACTTTTCAAGACAAAGTCATAGTTAAAAAGTCACTTTTCCCCCAGGGTTTCAAGACTGTGTGACTTTATTTCTCATATGCATACAAGATGATGTTTTTTCAAGTGATGCTTCTGGAGGAAGTGAGGTTTGTGTAATCACTCATCTCTGCCCTTTTCGGAGTTTTGCCAACTTTCACACTCCCTGTTCAGCTTCCATGCAACCATACAGGAGAGTACAGATTGAAGAGGCATTAAGTGCCCACAATTTCCTCACAAATTGGCACAGAGAATAAACCACATGTGCTGTAGTGCGAATCCAAATAACGCCTGAACTGAGGGGGAAGAACGTGAGTGCAGCAGTAGTCTTAGTTGGATATCTCACCACTGAATGTGATACGCTCACACGTGTCGCATGATGGAACATTTCTCAGCCCCAGGAGATGATAAAATGCACCTCCTTAACAGGCGCGGGGTAATCAGACTACAACAGGCAAAGCAAGAAAGCAAACTTCATTAATTCCTCTGGCCACACAAGCCCATGACGATCACTTTCTCCTTAAATTGGGTCAGGTATTGCCTTGAAGTCACACCTCTCCCTGAAAAGCCTATGTTTGTTTGTTCCATGGGGTTAGCTCACAACGCTGTGGCCTGCGTGTTGGGCTTTCCAGGAGTTGTCCTGTGTCACAGAACTGGGCTGTCACTGTGAGTCTCTGGTGCTAGCAGTTCAGATGATCTGAATTACTGGCACTTAGAATGGCTTTGTGTTTCCATTGACTGAGCCAGAATGGACAAGAGAGGCTTTGTGCTAGTGTTAGGCTTTTGTCCTGGCTGTGAGAAAACAGAGGCAGCTCTAGTGCAAAGCCACCTTGTAAAAATGAATCCACTAGCCTTTTCTGAACAAGTTGGAGCTGCGGCAGTAATTAATACCTGAAGAGCAATTTCTGTCTTGCTGCTGTTGCACCCTTGATCTGATACTACAGGCCCTACTTAGTGTACTACGAAATAATAGTCTAAACCAACAACTAAGACAACATGGAAGCTCTAGCAGAAGTAAAAGCTAAAAAAGCTTCTCCTGCCACCTGTTCCTCCTGGCCTGTTTCTGCATGCAGCCTCCTACACAGGCCAAGACAATTCTATGCAGCTGCACTGCAAACCAGGTTACAAACTGACCCAAGATAAAAATAACTCCACTGGAGGGAAGTGTGTATGTGTGCTTAGGGGTAAGAGCAATAAAAATGGAATATTTTGCCACAAGGGAAGAGAACAGCAGGGCAATCCCAAAGCTCCCTCCTAGCAGGCAACAGCAGCATCCATCCTGGGGCTGAACGCTGTTGTACAACGTATGCTGAAGAGAGTAGCAAAGACATAAACAGCGTGACCAGTTCTATAGCTTCAGAGCTAAAGACTGCAGCGCTGAACTAGGATGTTAGCTCCAGTGCTGGTAACCTTATCATCCCTCGTACCAAGTGTTTCTACCAGCTCTTATACTGTCCACAACCAATTTATGGCATTACGAGAAGCAACAGCGCGAAGACAATCTCCGTGATCTTCAAGCATGGATTCTAGCCGGCATGATTTGGGAAAGCATCAGAGCATTCTTTCCCATACCTGATCCCCTCCTCTCCAGCCAGAACACAGGTCATAGAAAGAAATGTCTCTTCTTCCACTCAGAAGCGTCTCTCAACAGTACGTAAAAAGAATAAGACAAAGACTGGGAACACAAAACCACACTGGCTCTATGATGACTTCAGAATGCACTTCCCCTTCCCAAGCTGACTACAGTGGAACTATGTGCTCTTCAGAGAAAAAGCAGCAGTGTCCCTACCCCACTTATTTTTGGGGAAAAAAAACCCAAATTCTTTGGTTTGTACTTGATTAAAAGTTCCTTTCTGTGTCACAACTGAAGAAGTAATGATCGCGCCTCTCATTTCCACTAACATACTTTCAGTCAGAAGTTCTATCAAACACTTGCAAGACATCTTTCCAAATGGAGCTGTAAGCACCATCACCTCAGCCACACAAACTGAGTCATCGCTGTCTCGAGGCGCCAATGCAAATGGAGAAACCAAAGCCTTACCAGACACTCACCTAGAGATGCTAAATACACCTCTGAATCATTCAGGGGTGCCCAGGGCTTCAGATTTGTTTGGGAAGAGTTGTCTGATCCACTGCCCTGGCATCCTCCGTCAGCATAGGAATCCATGAAGGAGTCTGTAAAAGCATTGCCAGCATCTTTCTGGTCAGGACATGGCAGACACGAACAGATTTCAGCCCAGAGGTCTTCACTGGTCCTGGTGACCACGGAGTCAACGCTCTCTATCATTCTCATCGCGAAGTCCTGAGGTGGGGGGAATTAAATTATGAACACCGAACAGGGCCTCCTCTGCCCCTACGGCCTCACAACCCCACAAGTCACGTCACCAGGCGATTCGGGGATCCCTCACCGTCCCCCGAGGATCCGTGGGCTCCCTCCAGATAGCGAGGATACGCTCTGGAGCGCCGCGTTTATGGCGAGGACCCAGCGAGCCCCTCCGGGCCTGAGGGCCCCCGCAGGGAGGCAGGCCGCGCTACCGCGCTACCGCGCTGCCCCGCCGGCCCCTCCCCCGGAGGCCCCTGTCGCCACCGCTCCCTAGGACCGCCCGAGCCTTGGCTCAGCCGCCCTCTTCCCCAGAGCCACGGAGAGACCACTCCAGCTGTCGCCCAGATCCCCCTGCCCTCCTCGGCCGCCGCCAGCACCGTACACACAGGAAACGGGGAAAGCTTCTCACCGCCCGTCGATTGGCACCGCAATCTGGCCAATCGCCACGCTAGGCCGGCGGCAAGAGGGCGTCTATTAGTCCGCCGCCCAGGGGAGGGCGGGGAATCAGCGGGATGTGGGAGGGAGATTGAATCCGTTTGGGCGCCATCTTGGTAAAGGGCGGAAGATGTCCTGCGCGGAGGAGGCGAGCGAGCTGTTACACCTGGTAACGGGGGGGGGGGGGGNCCCTGAGGACCGGGACCGAAGGGGCTGGGGTGGCAGCGGGCTTGTCGTAGGGAGGCGGCTCCCTGGGCCCTCCTCCGGGCCGGCGGCCGTAGCCTCTCGGTCCCGCTTTCCCTAGCAAGGCGGTGGCCGCCTGGTGCCGGCCAAGCCGCGGAGGAAGCCGCTCCCGCGGTGAGAGTACCTGTGGTTCCAGGGCTCGGGTTGCGCTCCCGCCGGCTGTGGCTTTGCGAGCTCCGGCTCTGCCGCGGCCTTGCCGAGGAGGTGGCTCCCTTCTCCCCGTCCCCGGGCCCTCCGCCGGGCCGCGGGCCTCGTCCCCTCTGGGCGGCTTGTCCGGTATCACACCGGCCTGCACGGTAGCTGCCAGAAGCGGCCTAACTCGGCCTTAGGGCGCTGCTTTGCGGCCTAGCCCGGCCCGGGTTCGCGGACTCGGCGTGGGGTGGGGGCGGTTTATGGTGGGAGTGCTGCAGCCAGCTGGTAATTCGTTCTTCCCGCCCTTGCCTGTAGTTAGGGTGGCGGTGCCGCGGCTCGGACAGCCTGGCCGGGTAGCGTGCAGGCTCTGTCCAGTTTGGACGGCATAATGAGCGTGAGGCTGTGTTAGCGAGGAAAGATTCGGTTCCCGGGTGCCTGTCGAACAGCTGGGTCTGATCTCCCCTCTCCAGGCAGGCCGTTGCCCGTCTCTGTGGGATGAGCCGGCGGCTGCCCTGCACTGTACTTCCACTCATGGGACTGCTCTTTGGTAGAACGATGGCCTGGACCTCGAGCGGGAAGACACACCCTGAACTAGTCAACAACCTCTACAGTGAGTACCGGCTCCTCACCTAAGCACATCCTGATGCCGCTAACAAAACCTGCTGGTGCTTAGCGTGAGGGTGTTTGTGTTTTATGGTGGTAGGGTGTGATGCTGTTTGCTCTGAACTGTGAGAGTTAATGTTGCCTAAAATTGGGCATTTGTCCCTGCCTGAACTTGTTCTAGTTATAGTTGGACACAAGGTGTTATGCTAGAAGGGGCAGGAAAAGCCTTCTGCTCCTGGAGCAGTAAATGCGTGACATCTTTTAAGATGCCGTGCAAGGTAAAGTTGAGCCTGGGGGTGTGGAGCTTCAGGACACCCTGTGCTTCCCCTCCAGTGAGATGCCCCAGCTCTGGGGTGGTGCTTCCACTCCAGAGTGTGGGCTGCAACATCCTTAAAATCAGCATGGAGTTTCCCCTACTGCTAAAGCTGGTTTCTCTCCTCTATGAGTTCCCTCAGAGATGAGGTGTGAAGGGATGCTGAATGTTTCTGCAGTCCTTGCTCCAAGCTTTGCTTTAGTCACTGTGCCAGTGCTCCTGGAACCCAAATCGGAGCCTGCACTTTTAGGAGTGAAAGTGTGACGCTATCTCTCCTTGTGCTGGACAGCCCCAGAAGCATCTCAGGTGTGAGTCACCATCATCTGGACTGATGGTTGGGACCATAATGTAGCTTCATTTGGTGTAGCAGAAGTCAGAAGGGATGTATTTCCACCTGCGGTTTTGTTTTCTGTCCCTTCTCCAATCCCCTGGTCGAGCTGAGCTCTCCCAGTTCCATTGCTGACTCCCTGAGCTGTACTCCCCCCTTCCACATCCCCTCCTGCTACTGAGGATTTAAGCCCTTTCTCTCTGTATTTCTTGTTCTCCCAGAAAAAGGGATAATTAAATCCCAGCAAGTCTTTGATGCGCTCTTAGCTACTGACAGAGGTCACTACATCAAATACTTCCCGTACATGGATTCTCCTCAGTCTATCGGTGAGTAACTTAAGGCAAAGTATCACTGCTTTTATGGCATGCGCAGCGACAACGTTGTCCCAAAAACGGCTCCATTACCTGGTGTGTAACTAACCAGTTCTCACACACAGGAGAGAGGTTGCTTTTATTCAGGCCTGAGCACTCAGTGCATTCTCCACAGATAAAACACACCCAGTGCTGGCTCCTTTTGTCAAATTTATACAAAATCATTACGAAAGAGTGCAAAAAGTACAGTCCCAGTTACAATGACTGGTTAAAATAACCTTTGCCTCCTATGGAAACCAGTGTGCATGCCTACTTGTTTGTACTTTTGAGTCAGTGGTGGTGTGTGGGTCAGTGCTCGCTATCTCTCCTAATTGGAAGAACCTTTTCACCAATTCCCTCCTCCTTTGGCAGCCCTCAGCAGTTCCTCAGGATCTGTTGGCTGGACTAACAACATTGCAGTTGCACTTCTGCCTTTTGTAGGTCACATATGTTGTTTAGATAAGCATTAACCAGCACGGGTAAGATTGTACAGTGGACATGACTAGCAGCAGTAGTTGGGATTTAAGTTACATGCTACATTTAATTATCTACAATATTCTTTGTCTTGATCAACTATGAAGCCATGGTTAATTCTGAAGTCCTGTACTAGGTAACAACCATGCTTGCCACGCTGACAGAGGGGCACAAGGTGGCTCAGCAGGTCCAAATTCTTCAAGCTAGGTGCTCTCTCCCCAGAACGGTGGTTGAGTAGAGCAAACCCCATCCATGTTTCAACTCTGGGATCCAGATGGAAAAACGAGACAGCTTCTCCCACTTCAAAATGTTCACTGGTTCCTCTGCATCCTGCTGGGGGGAGTGGAAGGGTGTGCAGGCTGCAAGAGCATCTAGGTGGGTGAGCTGGGGGCTGAAATGCAGGGGCTGCAGTGCTGTGCAGCCATCTCACTCGTTGGGAGGAGGTGGTAAGGCAGCAACATGCTTTCATGCGGCAAGAGAAAAGTGTTTTTCTGCTTTTAGGGGGAAGTGGAGGTTTAATTGTAGTGTCTTTAACCCGTAAGCATTATCACTCATTTCCTTTTAGGATACAAGGCTACGATCAGTGCACCACACATGGTAAGATGAAACTTTGCATCTTTAACCAAAGTGGAGGAGATTGTTTGTCAGATGTTACTTTTTTACAGACTAGAGTAGGAAGGTGAAATGGATGCCACGGACATGATTATTATCATGCTTGTTTCTTTAGGCACTAGATATGTGAAGCTTGTTTCTTTTTAAGAAGAGCTTGCCCTGTACTCTTGAAGTTGCTTTAAAAGCTTGCTGAGGGAGGAATTCTGCACAACCAAGGCTAACCATTAATGTTGAGCGTTTTTTTCTGTGAGACCTTTTTTCCTGCTGCTTCACATCTTATTACTGAACCTCTTCCTAAATGCTGTTCTGTTAAACAGACGTCCCAGATCAGAGCCTTGAATTCCAACTGTCAGACAAAATGCCAGGTGTGCTGTGTGGGTTACGCTCAGAATACGAGCGGGTTTTAGGAGAGGAAATGAAACTGGGATGTTTTATGCCTCTGCATACTCCTTGTGCCCGACAGCATGCCCATGCACTGGAATTGCTGAAGGATCGGCTCGTGGAAGGTGCAAAAGCACTGGATGTTGGATCGGGAAGCGGATACCTGACAGCCTGCTTTGCCAGAATGGTGAGCTCACAGGGCTCTGTTTCTAGTGCATGCTTCTTGCAGGGAGAGAAGGGAGTGGGTGACAGGGCTGAATTCTTCCCAGTCCAGCTTGTAGCAAACCCAAATACTGTATTTTTTAATCTAAGTGGATGCTGTTTCTGCCATGAGACATTCTGTATGTTCACCCAGCTCAGGTCCAGAGGTGTGTGTTAATTTACAGTGTGAGTCCATCGTGGGTTCTTTTAATTTGCTTCCAGGTAGTCACAGTCCCTTTCTCTTTTTTCTAAACTCTTAAAAGTATTTTCTGTGACGTGCTAGAAACCTTGTCAGGTTACTCTTCTCAGGAGGTTGGTTAGTCAAGAACTGGCCTGCCATGGGAGCTGCTAATTTTACCAGGTAATTATTTCTTTGGGAATGAAGGATCACTGGGAACCCTGTAGGCAGTGTCTATATCCCTCAGGTAGCTAATACAGCTGGGACTACTCGGCCCTCAAGCCAAGTGGGCAGGTTCTGAAACTCTGTCCTGAAGTTTCTTCCTGGAAGTTCTCCAATCCCCCAGTAACTTGCCCTATAAAAAACACATCTCTCTACCATGCTGGTGTTTGTTCTTTCAGATTGGCCCAACAGGGAAAGCTGTGGGCATAGAGCACATTAAAGAGCTGGTACATGAATCCATCAGAAATGTACAAGAAGATGATCCAGCTTTGCTGACCTCTGGCCGTGTAAAGCTTGTGGGTGAGCTGATGCTTGTTCCCCTCTGTGAATGCGCCTGAGCTCTGGCTGCCTGTGGAGCTCTGCTGGTTGAAGCAGTTGTTTGTGTTTGTGCTTGCCACGGTGCTGCCAGAAGGCACTGGCTAAATAAGCGCTGTGCCATGCTGACCTGAACTCTATGGTGTAAGCAAGTAGTACTTTACAGGCAGCCCTACACCGTAGCGTGTAGTGCCTGTCTTGACTCAGCAAGGGAGCAGTGGTGCCATGTCTGGGTTGTGGTTTATTTTCATGGGTGCACGCACACTGTTGTGTGGTTTTTGTGAGGACACCTCGAGTTAGCTCTTCCTGTACCTGGAATCTCAAGGCTGCACAAAGCCACTGTGTTGTTGCAAGGCCCTCCTGGCTTTGACTGTTCCTCCTTCTAGCACAGCTCCATTCCAGAAATCTCTCCCCCTTAAAAAGTAAATTTTGAGCAGATGGGTCAGTGTATTGATGTGGAAATTCAAATTTTGCCATCACAATCTCATTATAAAGTTTTCATCATGTCTATTTCAGGATACAGGAAGAATTATTTTTGTGTGGAGTTGTTATCAAAACAAAAGTATTTTCTGTGTATTTTTTCTCCCGTAGTTGGAGACGGCAGGCAGGGATACCCTGAAGAGGCTCCTTATGATGCCATTCATGTTGGAGCAGCAGCAGCAACTGTACCGAAGGAGGTGAGAGCAGTCATGCTGGGTGTCCGCTGTGGTGGGCTGCTTGTGTCGGTAACTGAAGAAAATTAATAATTGTGGCACCGCCAGAAGCTTTTTTTTTCTGTCTGGTGTTTAGGAAGATGGCAAGCTTGTACTTCCTGAGGTGTCGTGACCCTCACAGTGTGGCTTACTTCTGCTTATCAGTTCTGGGGTTGTATTTTTTTTTTCCTCTGCTGATTCTGATTTCTCTGCTTGCCAGTTGCTGAATGAACTGAAGCCTGGAGGTCGGTTAATATTGCCTGTTGGTCCTGAAGGTGCAAACCAAGTTCTGATGCAGTATGACAAAACCAGCGATGGGCAGATCATCGAAACACAGCTGATGGGTGTGATCTACGTTCCTCTGACAGATAAGGAAAAGCAGTGGCCTCGGTAAAAAATTCCTCTCCCTTGAGGAACACTTCTTCCTCGCTGCTGTCGCTGTGAGCTTGCTCTCTTTGACTTTACTGGCAGAGTTCTGGATTTCTAGCAGCTGCTCTTTGTTAAAAAAAGAGAAGAAAGGCTCGGCTGTGGTAAAGCATAGCAGGAGAGCAGGAGGTATTTTCTGTGAGAGAGGGCTTGCAGACCACAGACTTGAGCTTTTCTTCTAATCCTTCTTTGGAGCCTGTGAACTTTCATAAACATGGTAGCCGTGTTGATTCTGGTGCTGAATGGAAGGCCAAGAACAGTAACTGTTGGGTTTTTTTTTTTTTGCCTCAGGGATGAATTCTGACAGATGGATGGATATCCCTAAAGTGACATCAGAAAGCTCAGGACTTGGGACTGTAGATGGTCAGTACGGTTTCGCCTTATCAGCGGACGTGCTTGCAAAGGCGAGTTCTGCTTTAGCAGGGCTCGTTACAGAGGGAAGGAGAGAAGTAAAGGGCGTTCCTCGAGCAGCAGAGCAGGGGCTGTGCCTGCCTCAGCGCCTGGATCCAGATAACTCCAGCTACCCAATAAGCTCTAGTAACACCTGTTCACAGAGAGTTCCCAAACCAGAGGGGAATACTTAAACCTTCACTAGAAACGCTCTTTAATGTGGACTACTCTGCCTAACGCTTGAGAAAAATAAGATGCAGTTACTCGTTCAGAGCTGCCGGCCACCCGGGTTTGTCAAAGCTTAATCACGAGAACGCGGTATCCTCCTGTCTCGCCTCGATTGATTAATCTCTGGGAGCGACGCGGAGGGTGCTGGGGGTAAGAAAAAGGCCGGGTTCTCGGCTTTTTCCTCGACCGGCGGGGGGCGGGCTGGGGCCGGCCCCGGAGCGGGCTGAGGGAGGGCCGAGACTGTAGTACTGGCGCTGTCCTACTGGGGGCGGTTGCTCCCGTCGGCGCCGCCTGAGGCGGTGGACAGCGGGGATAGGCGGTGGGATAGGGTTGAGCAGTGATTGGCCACGCCGGGCGACGTCACGCCATGCGCCTCGTCGCGCCACGCGCCGGCGAGCCGTGGACGGTGGGGCTGCGTTCGGCGGCGCGGAGCTGGGCCCGGGTGCCCTTTCGCAGTGGCGGCGGCATGGCGGAGCCGGGCCTCGGTCCGAGCGGGGAGGGGGAGCAGGAGGCAGCGGTAGCGGCGCCGGCCGCGAAGAAACGGCGGCTGGGGGCCGGGAAGCGCTACGTGCCGCCGCCGCGGAAGTTGAGCACCGGGGTGAGCTTCGGAACTGAGCACTTCGCCGAGACCTCCTACTACTTCGAGGGAGGGCTGCGCAAGGTGCGGCCCTACTACTTTGACTTCCGCACCTACTGTAAGGGCCGTTGGGTGGGCCGCAGCCTCTGGCACGTCTTCAGCACCGAGTTCCGTGCGCAGCCCCTCGCCTACTACCGCGCCGCCGCCCGCGCCGGCCGCCTCCGCCTCAACGAGGAGCCCGTGAGCGACCTAGATGTCGTGCTCAAGGTGGGGAGTGGCTGGGGTGTCCCTGGGTGTCCCGGGAGGCCGCGGCTCGGCTCCAACCCCCCCCATCCCAGGGAAGTAGCTGCGTGGTGGCGTTAAAACTTGCGGGGTCGAGGGGACATCGGTCTCCGAGGGATCCGGGGAGGGGCCGGGAATGTGCAGGTGCTGTAGCTCCGCGCAGAGCCAGCCTGCCTGCAGCTCCCTGCTCACCCCCTGAGACAGCATGAGGCACAGAGATGCCACCTCAGACGCGGCTTTGAATTTAAACGTTGATGAGTGGAGTTGTTTTGCTTATATCCTGGGCTCTAGGACAAAGGTGTTTTAATTCTTCTACCTCAACATCAAGCCCCTGTTGCAGATGGGGTGGTTCCACAGGCTGGAGTCATGCTAGTTGTCTGTCTGTCTTGCAGAATAACGATTTTCTCAGGAATACAGTACATCGCCATGAGCCGCCAGTCACTGCTCAGCCTATCCAGATCCTGGTGGAGAATGATGAGGTGGTGGTTGTGGACAAACCCTCCTCTTTGCCAGTACATCCCTGTGGCAGGTTTCGACACAACACAGTCATCTTCATCCTAGGCAAAGAGCATGATCTGAAGGAGTTGCATACCATTCACCGCCTCGATCGCATGACCTCAGGAGTACTTATGTTTGCCAAGACAGTAGAGGTATCCAAGAGGATTGATGAGCAGGTTCGGGAGAGACAGGTGAGAGCAAAGGGCTGCAGTAAGCTTTGGACTGTGTGTTTTCTTGAAACAGGCTAGGTCCAAAGTTGGCCAGATTTCTGGTGTAAACAGGCACAAATTCCTAAAAGGGCTCACGGTCACCCTACCGTTCTGATTGTATTGGGTGTGGGAGGCATTCCAGAGAAAACAAATTGAGTGAAAATGTAACTGATTTGGGGAATGTTAGGTTGAAAGTGATCCCCTTCTGTAAGGGACTGTGCAAACCAGTTGGGGTTGCACAGACAAGTCAGAGAGGAGTTTTACTTACCAGGAGAGGCATCAGTCACCCCAAACTTTCTCAGTTTTAGAAGGTGTTCTCACTTTTTTCCAGTGGTGCTCAACCCAAACAGAACTGTAGCCGTAGGGTGCTGGCTTCCAGGGTTTGTGTCAAGGCAACACAAAGCTCTGAGAGACAGCTCAAATTTTAATATGAGGAAGACAGGCCAGACCCTTATCTTCTTGGTTTCCCAACTAGTTGGAGAAAGCGTGACATAAACTTGGCTTTCAGTAGCTGATTTTCTAAAATTATTTTTCTAGTTCAGTTGTAAAAAATTTTGGGAGTATATTGCCTAGAAATGGATGATTAAGGGCCGGAAGCATCTGCCCTGTGAGGAAAGGCTGAATGAACTGGGGCTGTTCAGCCTGGAGAAAAGAAGACTGAGAGGGGATCTGATCAATGGTTATCGATATCTGAAGTGTGAGACACAGGGGGTCATGGCCAGCCTCTTCTCAGTGGTCTGTGGGGACAGGACAAGGGGCAATGGCCTCAAGCTGGAGCACAGGGAGTTCTGCACCAATATGCAGAACTTCTTCATGGTCAGGGTGACAGAGCCATGGGACAGGCTGCCCAGGGGGGTGTGGAGTCTCTGGAGATATTCAAGACCCGTCTGGACGCCGACCTGTGTGACATGTCCTAGGGACCCTGCTTTGGCAGGGGGATTGGACTCTATGAGCTCTGGAGGTCCCTTCCAACCCTGACAATTCTGTGTGATTCTGTGAAATGCATTTCAGTGAACATAGAGAGGAGCAGCAGGGATGAGGCTTGGGTATAATCATGACAGTTTTCTGAGAGTTACTCTTGTCTCCCCGCAGCTGGAAAAGGAGTACATCTGTCGTGTGGTGGGGGAGTTCCCAGAGCACGAAGTGGTCTGTGAAGAGCCCATACTGGTTGTTTCTTACAAAGTGGGAGTGTGCCGTGTGGACCCCAAAGGGAAAATCTGTAAAACCATCTTCCAGAGACTGAGTTACAATGGCCAGACCAGCGTAGTGAAGTGTCTTCCACGCACTGGCCGCACGCACCAGATCCGGGTCCATTTGCAGTATTTGGGATATCCTATTGTCAACGATCCTATCTATAACATGGAAGCCTGGGGACCCAGCAGGGGGAAGGGAGGCAAAATTGATAAAACGGATGAAGAACTCCTCAAGGCGCTTGTGGAGGAGCATCGCTCCAAACAGAGCCTGGATATCCTGGGGGTTTCAGAGCAGGATTTGAACTCAGACACTGAGAGTAAAGAGTGTGGTAACTCAAGTGACTGTGCGAAGTCTGTACAGGCTGATACCGTAAATGAGAACCGCCCTGCTGAGGACAGAAAGGATGCCGAGAGCAATGCCAAGGACCCTGAGAGGAATGACATGACAGCTTGTCTGCTGAGCTCTGGCACCAACTTGGAAACACTTGAAAAAAGTAAAGAACTTGGTTCATGTGAGAATCAGGATGGGCAGATGGGAGAAAAGAGCTCAGAAGAGAAGGACCCTTTGTGCATCGAGTGTAGAATGAGGAGGCGGGACCCATCTCCCAAGGAGCTGGTGATGTACCTACATGCACTGCGCTACAAGGGAGCTGAGTTTGAGTATTGCTCCAAGATGCCTGAGTGGGCCATGGAAGACTGGGAGGAATGACGGAGGATGGCTGATGCCTGTGGTTGTTTGCTGGTTATGGGAAAACCTGAGATTGACTGTTTCACTGTGGTTGAGAAGAGTAAACTAGTCGTGGCTTGAGATGGGGCAGGAGGAATTTGCCTTTTGCCTCAACTTCTTGCAGGTCCACACGGATAATGGAGTGCGTGCACAGAAGTCGGCAGCTGTTCATTCCTCCCGCCTGCTGTGTTCCTGTATCTTGTCATAAGAGCTGCTGGAATGTCATTCGATATGCCAGACGCCATGTCATACACAAAGTGGTATTTTATTGCCAGACTATTTTTAAAACTCACACGTCAGCTCTGAGAGCACCGTGAGGTAAAACCGGCATGCTGGGAAGAGGATCGCTTTTTTGCTGGTTGCTTGCCCACAAGGCAGACTTTGCTTCGAAATTGTTCTTCCAGTGTATGTTCAAATGGCTGCTTCCAAGTTAGTAAGTCCAGGGACTGACCTCATTATGTGGGGCCTGGGTTTGGAGGTACTAATCCCAGAATTTGTCGTTACAAAGTTTAAGGAGACTGATTTGCTAGATGATTATTTTCTTTGTCCTTTCTGCTCAGCTCCCTCACCTGTGATGTGTCACCTGCCTTCCCAGAAGCATCGGGCTTCTGTGAGAACCTGTCAGTGTCCACCCCTTATGCCCCCTTAGGGACATCTTCACACTTAAGGAAAAATCCAAACCAGAGGTCAGTCTGCCAACTTCTGGGTTCTCTTTTTTTTTTTTTTTAAACGGCGCTATGGCCCGACTGTTTCAGACCAATGTGGAGTTGTTGGAGTTGTCACTTCAGTGTGACAATCAGCTTTAATAATAAAAAAATGATGTTTTATGAACCAGAGGACTTTTTTTTAAATAAACATTTTATGTTAATATGTTGCCAGGATGATAAAAGATTTCTGTAGTCACTTCTTGGCCTTTGGGAAGGTTATTGTAATAATCTTGCTGTCTCAGGTTTTTTTATGTTTTTTTTCTTTTTTTCTCTTTTCCATATGTGCACCAGAGGTAATGAGCAGCTCCAGGGGCTGCTGCAGGCAAACAAAACAATTACTTGGGAAGAGCCATGCTGTTCCAGGGCTGTTGCAGACTGTGGTTCATAGCCCTGTTGCTCTGTAGCCACCTCTCTTCACAGCTGTTCCTACACAGCGTGTGTAGCATTCTGTGCTTCTCAAATATTAAGGAATGTTTTTCTTAAGGCAAGGAAAGGAATCCAGGGGAGCTGATGTTTGGCACATGTGGCAGCAGCCTTGCTGGAGTGTGGTCCCATCTCAGATGATGTCTCCATGCCGTGCTGTGCTCCAGGGAGCTCCAGGTCATTCTCAAGGTTTTCCTGCAGGTCTTTTATTACCAGTTTGCATGTTTCACACAGGTTCCTGCTTTGCTGATGTCTGTGATTGGGATGCTGGGGACTGAAGCTTGTCGGGGACCGAGGCTTGTCTGGGCCCGCATGTACAACTACCTTTCTCCTCAGCAAGGCTCCTCGCATTGCTTGATGTCACCATGACCAGGCCTTGTGTACCCAAACAGAATAAACCAGGGGTTACTTCTTCCAACAGCTTAAAGTAGTCAAGTGATTTCTTTCTCTCCTCAACCACTGTTGACTCAGGCTTGAGCTTTCCCCTCCCACATCCCACCACGTGTCTCTCAGGATTCTAATTTAACCACAGATAATACTATTTCTCACACCACGGCTTAAGGCCAGCTCCGGTACTTGACTACAGACAGCTTGTTAAACAAAGGAGATAAAAAGTCCTCTGTGTTTGAGAGGTGATGCTAAAAACTACTGTTGTCCAGGTTTTTTAGAGACTAAAACTTCACTTTTAGAACTCTGAGATCACTCAGTAATTCAACTGAATGAAACTGCCACCTTCAGCATATAAATCAGGGTGCCTGCTGCTATTTAGGTGCAAGGAAAAGACTGGATTGGGGGTAACAACTTTAAATTCAACTTTGGGGAAGCCCCAAGTTACATCATCTGGTTTTGGGTTGGGTTTTTTTCCCCCCCCTTCTTTGTAAGAAATAAATATCTGAGAGGGCTTTTACTAACTGGAGGGTGGTGAGGCACTAGAACAGGTTGTCCAGAGAGGTTGTGGAAGCCCCATCCCTGGAGGTGTTTCAAGCCAGGTTAGATGGGGTTCTGAGCAACCTGCTCTAGGGAGGCTCGAACCCAATGGCAATGAGTTGGAACTAGATGATCTTCAAGGTCCCTTCCACCCAAAGCATTCTGTGATTCTGTAATTTGTGCCAGTGGGTGCAGGCTGGGTGGCTGAGGGGCCTGACGTGTTGGGTTTCCCTCCTTTGCAGCTAGCAACCTTAGCTTGTAACACCTTGCCAGTCCAGAAACCCCAGGGCTCCTGTTTTCAAGATACTTTGAACAATGAAAACTTAAGGTTGATGTCCCGAGGAGCGTCATATTCCATTTTATTTCCAGTCTGAGTCGCTGTCCAGCTGATAGGTGCTGTAAATACACACAAGAAGTCTGTGTTTGTTGTTCTACTACCAGGGGAAGTTACTCTTAGAGATGCCTTGTGAGAAATTCCCATCTAAGAGCAGGTCTGAGGTGAATCCTGGGTCCTAGTAGGGGGTGGTTGCAGTGTTACTGGGGTTGGTCCTGGAAGTGGACTTGCTCTAGTATGGGTTTATTGTGATACATCTTTTCATGCTGTGGTAAAGTACTGGAACAACATGCATCTCAGCAGCAGCTACAGCACTCACCAATATGAATCAAACCTGGTGTGAGCTTGGCTGTGCCCTACCCACTCGTTGTGGAGGCCTGATGGGGAATTCACCCCACGATGCATGCAGGGTGCCCACCCTCCTCACTATCGCGCTCTTCCAGCTGTGTTGTAGCCGCTCCATTGCAAGAGCCATGTAAGAGGCTGTAAAGTTACGATCTGGCCACTTTCTGCACAGGATTTAGTATGATCTGATGTCCAGGAGGCTTTAAGCATTGTTAAAGCCACTGCAGCAAGTGAGGTGTGCAGTGATGTGTTAACCCACGGAGCAGGTCACTCTCCTGGGAGTGCTGTGTTTTATTAATTTCTGTGTGGGAGAAAGGTGGGTGGAAAGGCTTTCCCGCACCTCCACTTTCATGAACAGCAAAGCAGGCTGCAGTAATCAGGTTCCCCCAGCAGCCAGCCATGAGCTTCCCTTTGGCTGGAGCTCCCTCAGCCCCTGGCCTTCCCTGGTCCTACACAAAGCCCCGCTGAGACCCCGGGGGTCAAGAAGAGATTCCCGAGCGGCCCCCGGGCCTCTGCCTCCCGTCAGAAGAATCGGCCCGGGGACGCCGGGGCCCGCGGGGAAGTCCCAAGCCCCTCGGCCCCCAGTGTCCCCGGGCTGGAGCTGGGGCCACCCCTGAAGGGCGGCCCCCACCTTCCCCTGCGGCCCTCCCCGCGCTGCGGAATGGGGCTGCCGCGGAGGGGCGGGCTGGAGCCTGGCGGCCCGAGCCCCCAGCAGGGCGTGAGCCAGAGGCAGCGAGCGGCTCGGTCCCAAGGAGGGGAAAAAAAACAAACCATCTCGACGAGGATGGGATTCGAACCCACGCGTGCAGAGCACAATGGATTAGCAGTCCATCGCCTTAACCACTCGGCCACCTCGTCACAAGAACTTCAGTCCTCGCCCAGCATATAAGGAAGTAGGCCGCCCGCTGCTAGCATCTCCCGCCTGACGCTCTCCCGGCGGGATGGCGCCGGCCACGCAGCCGGTCGTTAGCAGAAAGCAGAGAGACGTCGTCGCACGAGGACTAAGCAACCACTCGGGGGGTGGCGGGTGCCGCGCCGGCCTCATCGGCACGGTTGCGGGGCGCACTGGAGAGGAGGACTGCTGAAACAGCCGGCATCCGACTGCGCCCTCTGAGGTCGCCATGTTGTACGGGCCTCTGGGGGGCGCCACGCTGTACGGCAACCGCCGCCGAGCGCTACTCTGCTGTCGTCACGACGGCGATTTGGCGCGGGGCGTAGGCGCATGAGGCGGTGCTTAGGTTTGAATAGTGAAGTGGCGGCGGCGCAACCCTAGGCGAGCCGGGCGCCGCGGCGGAGCCGAGCGGGGGCTGCTCTGGGGAGGGCCCCGGGGGTCGCGGGAGTGAGGCGGGAGGACCCCGTCCGGAGCGGGAGGTGAGAGCGGCCGAGGCCGGGTCTCGGCGGGGAGAAAGGGCCGGGCCGGGAGAGCGCGGGAGTGCCTGAGGCGGCGGCAGTTCTCTCGTCGCTGGGGCGTATCCCGCGGGGTAACGACCGGGGAGGGGAGGGCGGACAAAGGGCGGGAGGAGAAGGCCGGTCCCGCTGGGAGCGAAGGCTTCCCCTACGGACTTGGCGCTTTAAGGACCGAGGTTGGAAGCGGGACGAGCGGCGGTGAGCCCAGGCCTGAGGAGGTTTCGCTGGAGGGGGTGGGGGGTGAAGTGGGGCCGGCACGGCCTGGAAGCGTGACAGGAATCGTCCGGCAAACTGCCCGGTAAACGCAGCCAGATTAATGTTTCGAGAGACGCCGATCTAAGGGCTAACGAGGTTTAGCGTTTGTCTGTCGATCCGGGCAGTGCTCCCGCGCTGCCAGCCCTGTCAGGGCGGTAAAGCACGCTCTTCGGGGTATGGTGAGGGAAAGGAAAAGGGCTGTAGGACACAAAGGAGTCTTTGAGACTAAATAGAGCCTTACTCTGAAAGGGAGGAGACTGAGGAGGGCTCTGGTAGGCACCTGTGGGGTCATGGATGATCCAAAACAAATTCATGGCCTGATTCGTCTTGTTGGCGCTGTGGAATTGGGAGGTGCTTAATCCTGAGTGGAAGAATGAAAAGAGATGCTTCTTCAGGAGCAGAATGGGAAAGCGTTACGCCATATGCTTTTAGGTCAAATGTATGTAAATAAGCTCAAAGGACTGTGGAATGACTGGTGAGGCGTGGATTGGAATGGGACTTCCAGACCAGAGAGCTCCTCATACTGACTCCCGGCAGACTAAATGGGGCTTTTGGTAGACATGCTCTGTTCTTTCACTTCTCTAGACACTTGTACGCATGGCTGGCTGGCTCATCTTGTGGTGTTTAGTCTGACTTGGCGCTGCAGTTCTTATGTCCAGAGTATTCCAGCAGCCTGCCCAAACGCCCTGAAAGCCCAGGCCTCCTCAGATGCCTTTTTGACTGGTACTGACCTAAACCTGCTCCGGCTTTGCTGAGAGGAGTTACTCCGCAAAAAATAAACCAGCAAATCATAACCTTTGCTTTAGCAAATCACCCTCCCTGTACAAGTACTATGTTAGTCTGGAAAACTCCTCTGGCTTTTATTTGTTATGCTTTCACATGTGGTAATGTCTTTAATATAGTGCTTTTTTCCTGTTTAAGCAAACAGAAACTTACTGGTAAGCTAAGCTTTCTCATCATGCTTTCTTACCCTTGCCTGAACATCATCTTTGAGCAAACTGATTGTTCCTTTTCCCTTCCCTCACAGTTCAAGTTCAGCTCTGCTTGGTGACCAATATCCCAATAACACGCAATAGCATTTTATGCGGTTCAGTATTTGGCTAAATCTGGAGCTCTTTTTTTCCTGCGTAAGGCTTAGTTTTTGATTGGAAAATAGTAAAATTGTGGTTTAAATCATTAACAATGAGGTATCTGGCATGGTGGGCAAGGTAGAGCAGCAAACATTGCCTATCAGAGGGGAATAATCAATGTATATGAATACCTGATGGGAGTGCTTAAAGAAGATGAAGCCAAGCTCTTCTCCATTTACCTAGTGAAGGAACAAGGAGTGGCTGCAAATTGAAATACAAGGAATTCCATTTTAACATAAAGGGGGAAACTAATGCAGTGGAGGTGGAACAGATTGTACAGGGGGGCTGTGGGGTTTCCTCTTTGGAGGTACTCAGCCCCAGGACAGACAACGTCCTGAGCGACCTGCTGTAGCTCCAAGCAGGGGTTGGACTGTGTGATGTCCAGAGGCCCCTGCTGACTTCAGAGAGCCTGCGATCCTGTCAAAGGCAAAAGCTGAGCAGTTCTGTGCAGGTCTCACAATTTCTAATTGTAAGGGGTCATTGTAAGCTTCACAGATCACCAAATCCTTGCTTAGGCAAGCGTTTCTCTTACAACATTGCTTGCTGAGGTTTAGCACGGGGAGAATAAAGTAGCATGATGCATGCTGTCAGGTTGCTTGCAGCTCTCCTGTAAGTGTGCTTTGCATAGTTATTGATAGAAGGATGTTTGTAGATAAAGATTGTCTTGAAAATGGCACAGAAAACTACATGTATTGATCTTTTAGCGTTGGTTCGGTGGTGCTCTTTTTTGATGATCTTTGTTGGGTCCATGGGAGACTGAAATTATGACAAATATTAACCTGGTATTCAAAGCCCTGAATTTTGTTGTGGTTTACAAGAAATGTTAGGCAATATTAAGTCTGCTTAAGTCTGTGTTAGCACTAACATCCTGGGTGGATTAATTAATTAATTAATTATGGGTTAGTTACTTTTATCCCCTCTGCAACTTTTGATAAATGTTGTCGTTTCCTGTGCTAGTGGGAGCTCTTGGCATTGACATAAAATACTCCTGGAATGGGAGGAGAATTTGTGATTGAAAAACTGTCTTGTGTGTCAGAGCAAGCTTTGTGTTGTGCAGGGTTTGAGCACATTTAACTCCAACAGTTACCGGAATCTTAACTTTAAATAAAAGCACACCCAACCAGTAAGACTCAAACTGTTAGCGCAGTCATTTTGTAGTACAATATGTAATGGAAAATGTGGGCTGGAGAGGTGTAAAGGTATGTATGCTTCGGTGTGTTTCTGGGACTACAGAAAGATGGAGAGAAAAATTATAGCATCTGAGGTTTGTGTCTAGTTGTGGTTGTGTGCAGTTTTCTTACTGTGGCTCATTAATATTTTTGGATTTCAGTACTGTATTTTATAGGAAAAGCACATCCTTCAGAAATGGACAAGATTTACACAGACTGTAACATGGAAAAGTAAGTCGAAACCTCAGAATTTTATTGGGGTATAAATATTATTATTCAGAGCCAAGCAGAGCTGCAAGCACTTCAGCATCTCTTGAATGAAATGTGTTTTCCATGATGAAGAACAGGCAGTTTCTTTGGCAGTGTGTAGGAGAGGAAATCTCATGGCAGTAGATTGTCTGGAGACTGACTGTGGGGGCTGGACGGCAGTCTGATGAATTTTTCAAAGTGTCTTTGGGGAACTAGTGCTGGAATGAACCATCTATTCCAAGCAAGATTGTTTATTATTTTTTTAATTTCATACTTGTAAAAATACTAGAAAAATCAATTTATGAACCTCAAAAAAGTAGTAGTACTGTTCAAGAAATACATTTTGGGTCGAATTTATGCCCTAATACCCATTTTCCTTTTTTCCACTCCAGTGACAACACAGAGCACATCAGAGGGAAGCGACTGTCCTCTGTGAGTAACTTAAAGCATTTCTCTTAAGAAAACTATGTGAGGGAAGGAAAAGAAGGGGAGCTGTAAAGGGGAGGTTGTTTTCTCATCACAGTTGCAGAAAAACATTCCAAAAGCAAAGAACGAGCCTATTAGATCAAGTGGCTCTTGCAAGCTCAGCCCAGCCAGGTAATCAGTTCTTGTAGTTGGAGCTGATCTTCTCAACTATTATATTTTTGTTTAGATTTTAAAGGCTCCACGAAATCCTCTTGCTGATCTGGGAAATGGGAATGAATTGACGCAGGTAGGTCTATTAAGCCCTTTCTTGCCAATGCTCTTAACATCTTCAGTTGCTCCTCAACTCTTGGCTGATGAAATTGTCACTAGAATAATGCAGGTGTAAAAGCTCTTGTAATAACTGCTTGGGAGGATAATGTTTGGAGTACTGATTAAGAAATCCACAAGTTTTTTGTTATACTTCTATTTTACATCAGAATATTTAATCTATCAAGAAAAGAGGACACATAAGAGACTAAGAGGCACAACTTGCTTCTGCTGTAGTCCGTGAAGTTTGAGTCACCATCATACAAACTGGTATAGTCAGTATGATGGTTTTACAGCTGACAAAAAACCCCAAACCAACCAGCCTGCCAATTTATTTAAAATAAAAGCTAAAAAAAGAAACATTTCCTTTCAGAAATGCATACAGAATGTATTTCATGCTTAGAGTATCTGTTGTTTCTTAAAGATTGTAACTACAGGCCTGTTCAGATTGGTTTTCTTTTTAAATGCCATTTCTACCTAAGATGTGTTCTATGGACTATAATGTCCCGGTCATACTGCACATTTATGTCATTTATCTGTTGCTGATTCCAGAAATGGAAAACTAATTTTTAGCATATAAGGCTTACAGTGAACAAACCTCTTATAATTTCTTTAGTATAAGCCTGAAATATTTATGCACAACTCTATTTCGAAAGCAAGTTGAATATGAAGAGTGGCTAGCAGCCTTCATTTAAACTTTATACCTGTTAATTACTATCCAATGATAGACAGTACTGCTAATGAGCAATGCAAGGCTATCATATGCAGTAGTTGGACATCATTCACAACTGCTTGCATTGCTGGCATGATATTTTTTAAAAAATGAATTATTTTACAGGCTTTGTTAGTCTTGTGCATGCAACAGGTAGTGCCTGGCATGTTAATACTTTGTGTTTTCTTAAGGGAGTGTTCCACTGTCCTGAGACTGAGCCATTTAATTAGGAAAGCTTATTGCTGACACTTGCACAGTGCATGCAACACCATGTTGTTACACACCTTGTAACATTGCATTAGTGTGATTGTGTAGTGTGCAACACCATTTATATGTTTCGATACAAAACTGGTGACTTTGATACCTTCACAAATCCTTCCCTTTCACCCATCAATACAAACCATTATTATTTTTTTTTCCAGCCCTGAAGTTGCAAAACTAAAGAAAAAAAATGCTGCAACTCTCTTGCCAAGCAGCTACTTACATTTTTCCCTAGTACACCAGACAATACTCCAGAGAAATATCCTTAGAACTGGTTATTCTGCTTATGTTTGAAACCAGGCAGTTCCTATGAAGACATCTTTACATCCTACTTCTTGTGAGACGGGTGCCTTTCAAGCTCTCCAACTTGTCACATAAAGTAGCCTTAGGGGGTTGGTAAATACCTGTTTTACTTGTTGGACTCACAAATTATTATTTTGGAGTTTTTTGTGGGTTTTTTCCTTGGTTTTGTTTCATGAAAGGCTTTGCTTATTGTGGCTTATGGGGTAACAACAGATCTCTGTATGTCTAAGTCTTATGCTCTGTTGCCAGGATATCAATACAGAAAAGCGCAGGAAAAACTCTCGCCGTGTCAGCTTTGCGAACACCATAAAGTAAGTTTGATCTGAAGGATGCAGATCTGTCTTTTATGTAAGCATAAAATGCAAGCTGATGGTAATAATCTGGTACCTTCCAAAAATTGCTGTTCGCCTACATTTGAGTCTCCTGTGAAGGTAAAATGGTGACTTGCTACACTGAGTTGATTTTTGAGCCCTGACTGCTCCCAGCAAGCAAAAACTCCCCAATACCCCATCCAGTTTCAGTGAATATAATACAATTAGGAATTTTGGTTTCCTGTTAAATCTTTTGCTGATTTCCATCTTAAGTCTGATAATGACATTTTCCTGCTGAAAAATAGGGGTTTGGTAAGATTCTGACTTTTGGTATCTCATTTCAGAACACACCACGTAGAAAAGATTGGGAAGTAAGTTGTGGTGGTTTAGCCCTGGCTGGAGGCCAGATGCCCACCAAAGTTGGTCTATCACTCCCCTTTTCAGCTGGACAGGGGAGAAAATATATATTAAGAGGCTCAGGGGTGGAGATAAGGACAGGGAGAGATCATTCTGCAATCAGTGTCACGGGCAGAACAGACTCAGCACAGAATAAAGGAAAGAAAACTGTCTAATTGATGGCACTGCCCTGCACCCCCAGTGACACCAGAGTCAGGTGATGAGAAATGTGGTCACTGCTATGGGTGCAGTCATAAATCAAAGAACGTCTCTCAGGCCCAGACTGCTCCAGCCTGGTCCCCCGTGAGGTCACAAGCAAACCTGCTCCAGTGTGGGTCTCTTTCCCTCGCTCATTTCTGTGTCTCTGTCTCTCTCCATGGGCTGCAGGTGGGGTCTCGGCCTTTTCCATGGGCTGCGGGGGGACACCTGCTTCACCATGGGTTTCTCCAGGGGCTGCAGGGACATCTTTCTCTCCAGCACCTGGGGCATCTCCTCCCCCCCCTTCCCTGCCCTTGGTGCTTGCACCCTCACATCTTCTCACTCCCTTATTTGGGGCCAAAAAGTGGCTGCTTGCAGGTTTTTCTTCTCCTCAGTGTGATTCTAAGAGGCGCTGTGACCATTGCTGATGGGCTCGGCCTTGGTCAGCAGCAACTGTGGCCTTGAATCGGCCTATGTTTACTCTCTGGGGCCTGCAGACAGCCTCTAGCTGCTTCTTACAGCAGCCATCCTCTGTAGCCCCCCCTTCTTTACCAGCACCCAGCTGTGCAAAACTGCAACAGGGGTTAAGTTTTTTTTTGTATTTTCTTTGCTTCAAAACAGGTGGCCTTGTGTTTTTCAAAAACTGATTTGGTTTTGTGTGTGTTTTCTTAGCTGCCGAGTCTTCCAGAGTGATATTAAAAATAACATGACAGAGGGAGAAAGTACAGGTAAAAGTCCTTTCTATTCTGATATTCAGACTATTATCAACAAGATTTTCACCTCAATTTAAGAAGTCAGGCCTGTCAGTCACAGGTAAGGAACAATATGGTTTATCATGGACTGTCTGGAAACCCGGTAGTTTGGGGTCTGGCATTGTCGCTCAGAAAGGGAATTATTCTCTTTGACAAAATGCACCTAGCACAAAATCTGCCTTGGAGATTTAGAAGAAAAGAAGGCTGAGCAGAATGCTGTATTCTCTCTGTCAAAGATTACCTCGGAAGAATCTGAAAAGCTAACACATTTCTAAGTACTTCTTGTGGGTTTTGCTGTGATAAGGCAGCACGGCAAGACTCAGAACATTCTTTTCTGTGCAGTTCACTCTTGTCTCTGAATGGTTTGATCATGCTTCTCACATCGTTAATGTCTAATTTCTGTACCTTTTTAGAGTGTGCAGCAGACACGAGGGATGATGTCGTCTTTAATCAGTAAGTTTGAAAACAATTCACATGACTATAGAGTCCTGGAAATCCGTTTCTTCACACAATGTGCAGCCACCAAAATACCACTCCTCAAAACAAATACGTATGCCGGATTTCTTAGATGTAAAATGGCTCAGTGCTTTTGATTGGTGAAAGGGCCAAAGGTGTTGGCCACTCACAAAAAATAGTGATTTGTGGAAAATTGAATAATTATGGCTTGAAACTGCTTTCTTCTGAAGCTTATCACCTGGGAATGCTTGCCCAGTGTCCTGGTTGTCGGCTGGGATAGTGTTACTTTTCACAAGGAGTGGACAGGGCCAGGCCAATGGACCCAAACCAGCCAAAGGGACGTTCCATACCATACAGCATCATGCTCAATATATAAAGGGGCTGGCTGGGGGGTAGGGGTGTGTGTGTCACTGCCTTGAATTGGCTGATGTTTACTCTGGGGCCTGCAGAGAGCTTCTGGCTGCTGCTTGCAGAAGCTGCCCCTGCAGCCCCCCTTCTCCATCAGAACCCAGTGACACTACAACACACAGAAACTGGACATTGGATATTTTGGTTTACAAAGAAATTATTTCAGGCTTTAGGAGCACAGCTTCAGTTTCCCAAATAGAAAGGAATGACTGAAAGGGGAAGGTCTGAATTAAAAATTCATCCTTTTTTTTTTTTTTTTTTACTTGTCACCGAGGAATTGCAATGCCATCTGTATGTTGAACTATGGCTTTGTGGCATACAAAGATGAATGAATGTCATGGAAAAATAAGATTGCAACACAGAATATATTGAAAACATAGTGTGTGGTGCCTGGTATCCCATAAGAGCCATGCAGCAGAATTCCCTGCCTTTTCAGTATGTTGCTGAAGCCTTCTGTTTTGATATCTTTTAACAAACTGTTAACGTAATTCGCCTTTTGTAGGTATGAAGAACCTGAAGCTGTTCCTTGTGAGATCACTGGTGAGTTTGGAAACAGATTTAATAACAAAATTACTCTTTATTCAAGCTGTTCATTCTCTTTGAATAATTTTAATGTGCCTAGATCAACCTCCCCGACCAAGATGACTATTGCATTAAGGAGCTTTGTCCCATAAAGCTGTTGACAAGCGTTGTATTGTGGAAGTATGGGTAGCTCTCCCACATGCTGAAGGGAATGCTGAAAATATTTTTCAGGACATATTTGGTTTTAATGGTGGTATTTTTAGAAGAAGGGCCCAGATCTACAGCTCAGGATAAAATAAGAGAATAGCACAACAAATGGAGTATTTTCTTTTCTTTCAACAGGGATGAACACTTTGCTTCACGCCCCTATCCAGGCACTGGTGCAGCAGGCTGAGGTATGTGAAGGCTTTTTTTTTTTTGGTGCTGAAAATATCAGTGCCCAAATTTATATTCAAATAATATGTGTGATAAAGATAAAAAATGTAACTCAACTGCCTAAAATATAAATCCTTGTATTCACATTGAAGTCTCCTAAAAGCTAATCTTCTGTATTTCAAAGTGCTTTCCTACTCTGGTAGGCATTATACTGCAGTATTGATACCTCTGACTTCTAAAATTGCTTGCTAGTTTTTCAGTACCTGAGCTAGCTCCTCCATTCTTTTCAGTTCTTATCTGAGAACATGCGATGGAGCTTATGCTTCCAATAGGTCTGGTTTTTCCTCATATATTACTCTCTGCTTGCGTATTTTTCCTTCTGTGGGTGGAACGGATAGGCACAAATGTGCTCTCTGTTCCTGCTGTTAAAAAGCTTTAGACAACTTGCAGTGATTAGCATGAAAATGTAACTGAAATTAATTAAAATCTAGTGAGGCTGGGAAGATGTATGCCATTGTGGTGGTTTAGCCCT
>VZTU01000813.1:0-16079 GCA_013400835.1 Zapornia atra
AGTATTCCTCAGTAATATCTAGTGTGGCCTTTTAGGATGATACTGCTTCTGGGATTTCTCACTCATCTGTTTACCAATTACTATCATTATCTTGATTGGTTTTTTCCTAGGGAAGAACAGAACAAAAGCCCACCCTAAGTCATGAAGTTTCTTAAGGGAAGAGAAATGTCAAAAACATCATTCATTGGGAAATTTAATTGCCGAGTCCTTTTCTTGTTCTTCCTTGCAGTGTGTCACAGTGTTTTACTCTAATCTTTCAGAAAACAGTGCAAAATAGCACAAAGCATAAAGTGTCAGTTTTCCATTATCTGTAGTGTTAAATGCATATTCTGTTTATAGGGACTTGCTGCAGCATAGCATGGTCCAAATAGTTTAATATTCAGGAAGAGGCACTTTAGCTCATTTACATGACAAGGAACATTTTAAAAAAGTATTTTATGTTGAGTTGCTGTCAAGGCAGCAAAGCATATCACTGGTAACTTTATTGCAATTATCTAGCTAAATATTTCTGGGGTTTATTTATTTATTTATTTTAACTAGCCCCACACTGTTGAGATGTGTATCACCATGCTTAAGAAAGCTTTCGGGGTTATTTTTGTATATGCATTCTTCCTTTGTCTGCCTTTTTCAAATGGATGTGTTAGGGGACGAAAGTTGTAAATTTGAAAATCTTAGATGACACACGGCAGTGACATGAGCATTTTTCTGTAAAACACATCCTTTTATCTAATTTGTTGCCTGCCTGCTTAAGGAAATGAGGCATATGCCATTATTCCATCACTATCTGTGCTGGAACAGCTTATGGATCTTTTGGCTGGTTTAAAACAAGATCTTAAAACTGTTGAGGTCTTAGAGGTTGTATGAAAACGGATGTTGACATGGAGTAGAGACCCAACTTAGTGCCCCCATTGTGAAGAAGGAAGGGAGAGTTCTGCTCTTATCATCTTTATTTTCAATTTATATTGTTAGAGGGAGCTAGATGCATCACTCTTTGGGAGAAAAAGGGAATGAGATAAGAGCACTGTGTTGAGGAGTCTAGGAATAAACTTAGATATGTAGTGGCATGGCTCTGGTGATCTTGGGAGGATATGGGTATTACAGTGACAGATGTTAGGAATATGAAAGAAAATAGAATTGTGAAGGATGTGGGAGATGCCAAGATAAATAGTTTAGCTTCTCAGAGAACAGTTTAAGGTCGTTTACTTGTTCTTCTGTTTCTGAAATTGTTCCTTCTGTTGACCAAAATACAGTCACAGATGACTAGACATTGGCTGAAAATTAATCCAAAAGGCCTACTGTAATGTGTGATGATGCTTTGGTTGTACTGAGGAGACTTTCATAACACCGTAGAGAAGACTTTGTGCCCTGCATTCCATTTCCCTTCTGAAATTATTCCAGGCCACTATGACACTATGAAAAATGTTTGCATTTTCCATTTTTTCTAGCCTTTCCTTTAAGAAATTTTAGTAATCCCTCACTCTTCTGCAACAAGCATAGACTACCTGGGGAAAAAAACCCATAATACTAATGCATATGTTTACTATCAGTTCACTTATAGTCCAGCCTTACAAATCCATAGACAAAATTAAAACTAGAAATAGGACCTAACACATTATTATCTATACCCAGCACATGGTACTATGCAGATTGCATACCTGATCCCACTGGCTGGCATCCCTTGTATTGCAGCAATTTATATTCCTAAGAATATTCTGAATGAAAATAACTATTCTTACAATAATTACTTGGAGGAGGGAGAGGGTCTTGGGTGAAAGAGATCTGAGATACTATATGTCTTGTATCTGCCCATTGTTTCTATTCATATCTCAGCTGAGATATGTTAAAAGTGATCCTCATTTGAAGGAGTACCTAACATATTTTACACATCGGTATGTGAAGTGTTTAAACATCTTTATTTCAGATATTATGATGATGTTCTGTTAAGTCATAGCTTCCTCATCTTTGTCCAAGATGGGTATGGTTCTGCTCATTTACTAGATGAGGGAACTGATATGGGGATGTCAACTGCTAGAGCCAGGATTATGGATTGTGACATGCTCTGCAACTCATCTGAATCCAGAGTGTTTCAAATAGCTGTGTGCAGAAGTGTTTTGGGCAAGAATTGAGGAAATACTTATCAGCTGGCTTAGTCTGAAACTGAAGATAATCTAACAACATAAAAGTTTGGGGTTTTCCCCTCCAATGAAAAGCTTTTTTTTTTTAAAGAATAAAAAACAAGGAGCAAGATTAACAGCTCAGAACCCTCTGAATAATAGCAGAAAATCATCAAATCCTTTATTTGAGAAAGCTCTAAAGATCTACAGGACTGGAGATATACTCTCCATTCAACAGGAATATCTCCATTCTATCCACCATGTAGTATGAATTACCATATGCTATGACTAAGTTTCAGGTGTTCTCAAGGTAAATTGTGTTACTGTTGTGTTGTTCATAGGGCAAGCTGTCATATTTGCTCTCCTGCAAAATGTATAATTCATGCTTATGATCTCATGGTATACATAAAATGAAGTCATGGACCCATGTCCTCTATCTGAAAGATACCTGCTTTCTCAGCAAATCCAGTACCGTGAATGAAATTGTTAGCTGTCCAGAAGATGAGCACCCATGAATCCTTGAGTCTTGGATGACATAAACTCACATTATCACCTTTACACAATGTGGCTCTTTATGTTGATAACACTAAAAGATACCACTCACAATCGAACAAAATTTAGCAAATAAAATAGTTGATCAGCAGTTCACATACTGAAGATAATTCATAGCAATTTTTTGTATTGTTCAGGACTCTCATGGAATATGAGAAGGCTCTTTGTTTTCAACTTCCCCAATCACTGCTTTGAAACTTCACAGTAAAATTTAAATTAGTGAGACAAATGAAGCCTCATGTTCTATTCTATTGCAGATCAGGATGGTATTGCCATAAGGTTAATTAAATTGTATAGCCACAGAAGCCGAACACTAGGTAAACATTATCATATCTGTGCTGGGAGGATATGACCCCTGTTTACCTTCTTATCAAAATATCCATAAAATCTATTTCCTGTGGCCATCATTCAGAATTGCATAGAAAAAGTCTCCTCAAAGAATAGGAGGAGGCAGTAAACCAGTAATATCAAAAGTCTGATTCGTTGAACTCTGTCAGTCTGAAGAGATAGCATGATATAATGAGGATTTTTTCTATTTCTTTGTGCTCCAGTGTGAACCACCTAGCCTCAGTCAGCTAGTTTCTCTCGTGCTCCTTTTATGTTTTCATCACTTCTAGAAGAAATTGTTCCTACACAGTGCTTATACAGGGTCTCTTTTCTGAATTTATTCCTGGAGAAGCCTTTCTTTCTCTGTTGAGTACAGAGGAGCCACAGGAAGTTGGCAGCCTATGTGTGAATATCGACCCTCTCTGGATACCAGACCAAACTATTTTTTTAACAAGTTTTTCAAGATGGGATTGTTACACAAATAACTTTTTTTTTCTGTGTGATATTGTTTTAAATACCCTCACATTTTGAAGTGGTGTCTGTGCAGTATCTGTACAGTATCTGTACAGTAGTACTATAGTATTAACTCAAGGAAAGGAGTAGAAGTGTAGTATTTCCTATGATACTATACCGAGAGATACTTGTTATCACGTGTAGCTGGATGAGGTTTGCTGCAGACAGATGATTCAAATTGCAGGCTGGTCAAAAAGCAATAAGCACTGGTAGAAGAGAGAGTCAGTACATGTTGTCAAAGTTACTGCTCATGTTTAGTTGCTCTGACAGACCGTGGTAAACACTAGGGAGGTTGCAGTCTTAGTCAAAACTTGGTAATTTAGACCATGAGTAGTCCATAATCACTTACTGTTAATCCTTTAACTAGCTGATAACCCAATATTTAAAGTAGAACTTTTCAGTGGCTTGCTTATCTCTGATTTTTAATAAAAACCCCAACAACAACCAAAAAGCTCTCACATGGAAGGAAAACTTAAAGTTAACAACTAAATAAATCATTGGAAAGAGCATCCTTGGCTTCATCGATACACTACACTCAGGGAATTTATTATGTGAGCAATAACAATTTTGTATACAGTCCCTGAGGAACCATGATTGTTGAGGAGGCCTCGGCTTCATTTCCAGCTGTATGAAAAACTAGCAGGCAAAAGCATTTTGGACGGATAACAAGAAGCCCAAAGTGAAATGATATACATCCCGTAGGGAACTGGACCCGTGATAGTCACGTAAAACTGCAGAACAAATCTGTCCTGTCAGTAGGGAAATATAGGTGGATCCAAAAGAATAGCTCATGTAGCAAAAGGATACCATAGTCATGAGCACAACCCTGTCTTTGGGCATCTAGCCTGGAGTGCAACTTGAATAGATCATGCTGTCTCACTTTGAGTAAACTTATAGCAAGCCTGAAGGCTATTTGTGTTTTGTGGAGATCTAAGTGTTCTTTTGCGCAGTCTGTTTTTACTACATTTCAGGCAGTTGGCTTGACCTTGACTCCTCAGTTGACCTGGAATTCAGCATTTGAAACACCTGAATTCTTGGTTCAGGTTTATATGGGGTGATCATTTTGATCCTAGATCAAAGATGCAAGCACGAAACTGTTTTAATTAAAATGTAGTGTCTTCTGGCTTGCCTGACTCTCTTCCACTAGAGTTTTCCAGCTTGCCTGACTCTGTCAGATTGTAGAAGCAAAGTCTGGAAAGTTAACACTCTTTCTGGAAAGTTAACGCTCTTTTCCTCTTTCCCTGTATTGCTGTTTGCAAGTGATGAAAATCATTCATGTTTTCAGTGTGTGTAATGCAGATCCCTTTGAACATATCCTGGGGGATGGAGCTGGGAAAAAGCTATCTTATTTAATGTCTAATTAAAGTCTTGTAGGGTTTTTTTTGTTTGGTTTTTTTTTTTAAAGCTCTGCCTTTTGCTACAGTGGAAAACTCTCTCAAGGTTTCTGAATTCTGAAATTTGCAAGCAAAGCTTGAGTGAGTTTCTGTGATCCTCACTTGAGGGATCGAGCCTCCATGAAGCTTGGTCTCTGTGTGCAGCATGCTGTTTGTTTGGGGGTTTTGGGGTTGTGTCCCCCACCCTCCTGCCCGAGCTTCTTCTGAAAATAGATAATGTTCCTTGACGTGCAGCTTTTGTTTATGTGAGAAACTTTCACGCCAGTTGTCTTCATTAGAAAAAAAGTGACTTTGCAGAAATAAGGTGTCCTGTCTGGAATACTAGATACTACAGGTTAATGTCAGCATCTGTCTAATATGTGTATGTCACTAGGTTTTTAAAGCAATGACTTGTGCAAATGTGGTACTGAATGGGTATTATCTGTGCCAGGAGTGCTCAGTATTGTATCTTAAGAACTAGAAGGTTGTTACCTGTATAAAGATGTTTGTGGCCATGGAACTGATAGAAGATTGTGGGTTTAATTTCATGTTTATCTGCTTCCAGTGCACTGTGTTGGGGTAGAATTTAATGGGAAGAGTCTCTACAGTGAAAAGAAAGCAATGGTCTTCACTGGAATCCAGAAGGCAAGATTTGAGAATGACCATTCTGTACTTGCCTTACTTCTTATATTCTTTCTCTGAGCATGCACTGCTTTCTGCTGATTTAGATGGCCTCTTTATGTGACCCAGAAAATAATGTTGCCTGAATGATTCTTGGGAGGTTCATCACCTGTGCTGGTTCTGCTGTCTTGACAAGGACCTACTCTGGACTGCTGGATCTCAGGGGTGTAGGACCCTGATAGATCACAGGGACATCATTGCACCGACTTTTCATGGTTAGGCTGTAACCTGTTATGAGGTTGGGCTTCCAGCCTTTGTTGTCTTGATCTCTAAGAGTATGGTCTCTGAGAAGGATATTAATCTCTGTAATATTCAGACGTGTACTACCATTCAGACCTTGTCAGTATAATGTTAGGATATCACCACTTATGAAGTACAGTGTGACTGCAGTCCAGGAGCTTGCTGTTAGCACTGAAGTCACTTCACGTGTAATGTGATGGAGTGCTTTGGACTGGGCAGTGCGTGCTTCCAGAGACAGGTCAGGTGGGTCCATTAAATCCCTTCAAGGCTGTGTGCTTCTCTAATCAGTCCAGCACCACTGTCCTTAAGTGTGGGGCTTGTCACATCACCCTGTCTGTCTTTACCATTCTGCTGCAGTAACAACCTGCTCAAAATGAAATTGGTGTTATCACTCCATTTGCGAAGGATGGAGCTCTGAGTCAGGGAAGAATGTTCTCTCAATATCAGGAAGGGTCACCTTTGTTGCAGACTGGTGGCTGTGCTAACTGAAAAAGCTGTGCTTCCAGGAGCTGTCTTGGGGTGTATGTGATAGCTGTGCCTCTTGGAATTCACAGGTGCTCACCAACAGGTGTGCAAGAGTGACCAGAGAGTCTCCCGAGTAACTTCTCACATTGGAGACTGTATAGCACAGAAATATTTGAAGAAATTGAATTCAAAATGGGAGCAAGATGAATGTCTCCCTTTTGAGACTGTTTCACCAAAGGATCTGTAAAAGTAAGTGGGACTTTTCCTCAGTAAGTTAGTTCAAAGCTCCCATCTTCAAATGCAATGTGTAATACCCAAACTGTAGGATACAGCCATCACCTGCATGGGGTTCTTCAGGCAAGTTTTGCTTCTGAAGTAGGAGGTCTCTTATGACAGTGAAGTGGTTATTGCTAGTTTTGGGTTTATTGCTTTTCTTACTGGCGTTCAGCTTGTTTTTTCTTGGGGTTGAGAATCTAAGATAAGTGGTTATTTATTTAAATCTTGTTGTGTTTGTCATTTATTGTGCAAAACAGAATGTACGACACTGAACACGAGAGCAGAATTTTTCATTAACTGTCTTAAGTCCAGTGAACCTCCCTGGATTATCCCTCTCCATCCTGACTTTGTGTGGAAGAAAAATAAGATAAGTATGCTTTCAGTGATGTAAGTAGAAATATATCAGAATTTAGACAAAGAACAATTGAAACTCATTCTGGCTCAGCTCTGTGCTTATTTCTTCTGGATTCCATTTTCTTCTTTGTCTTCTGCAGAAAAAGGAATCTTTAAGCTTTTCCCCTACTCCTCTGTATTCAACACCTTCATGAGCCTCTTCTCTCCCTCTGGGTATTTTCTTCGTAATACATGTTTTTGTTAGTTTTACTTTTGAAATGAGATCACAGGTTTGGTGATCACATTTAGAAAAAACCTACAGTGGCCAGGCTTTGTGTTTCACATGATGCAGGCAGTCTACAAAGATCACCAGTTGGACAAAGCAACTGTGAAGTATTCCTATAAGTGATTAAAAGGTTACTTAAAACTAATGTTTGCATGATTAAGGATTTTAAATTGATGCAGCCTCCTAGTCACAACTGATAATGGAAACGGGAGTCAGGATTGTTTGGTGGACTTCCATGCTCCTCCGGACCTCAACTCTTTATTTCCAGCCTCATGCACTTGGGTATCACTTTGAAGTGATGGTATCAAGATGTGTCTTTTTCCACTTAGTAACTGTTGGAGTAGGCCATGGCACACAAAGATAAGCCATGCACAGGAGCTGCCCCGATTTTGTCGTTGGTGCCTTGTTTCCCCATATTTGTGTGTTTTCATGGTGTGCTCTCCAAATATTAGCTGATTATTCTTCTCTGTAAACAGTTGGGTAGATAAACTTTATAATATTCTTCCTTTTGTATGTAACAACATATATAAGAACGTGCGTTCAGACAAAATGTACTTGAATTTTAATTAAATTCAAAGGTTTTTGTCTTTCCCCTAATAGTACTTCTTGTTAATGAGATAGATGAGTCTGCTTGGAGTCACAAATCTGTTTAGGAGCAGTGGGAAGTTTCAGACATAAAAGTAGCTCATTCTCAGTACTCAGCAGGTTACTGTACTTGTTTTTAACAACAGCTTTTCCAGAAAATCCTGCTTCATGCAGATATGAAGAAGTATAAAAAGAAGCACTGTTGGAACATGTGGTGAAAGGGTAATGTACATCCTTATCTCATTGCATAACCAAACCACCTATAGTTGTTGTCTTCCTGTAATTTCAGTAATTCATCACAAGAGCAGCCATGCATCTTGTAGGCTTTGTAGCACTGTGGTTTATGTCGATCTGTTCTTCAACAGTAAGAACGTAAATTGATGTCCTTCTAATGTGAGGATCATCCTCAGGGAAGAATGCTTCACATATGATCCTATGCCTGAAGAGAAGGGTGAAAAGCTTTGATTAAGCTACATGGGTGCTAGTATCTGTTAAGACCACCATTTCAGGTCACTCACAGTTTCAAGTTGGATCCTTCTGTGCTAGATTCACGTTGTCCAGGGTATCCTTTCGGAAGGCAGGAGTGAGGGGAAGTGAGCAGCCTGGCGTGGGGGTAGTAGAGTCGTTGCTTTCTAGCACATGCACCTGTGTTTGCTAGTCTAGGAGAAGGGCTTTAACTTTGGGTTACCAGGAAATGGAGATCAAAGCCCAAAGCAACATGGAGGAATGAGAGCCAGAGATGTACTTGAATGGCAGAATTATAAAGCAAGCTTTTCAAACTTTCCCTGGTGGCCCATTTCAAGTAGCTTTAAAGAAACACACAGTGCACAGGAAGCAAAAAGGAGGAATAAGAATTCTGTGTATCATCACAGCAGCTTTTTAGGGTCACAGAAATGTGGTAGCTCACACAAATGGAGTGCTGCAGTGGATGAATACAGACTCTTTTGGAAGAGGCAGCTGGTCAGATGGAAGAAAGGCTTGTGTTTCACACCAAAGAGTGGCTTGAATTTGCTAGATTTTCTTTACAAAGCATAACAAGCTGGTCAGGATCAAAGGGGAGTCCAACATGAACGTGTCTCAGTGAGCATCTGCTGCACACTGCCTGATTGAGCAAAGAAATTGTATGAATCCTTCTTTAGAGAACTGAAGGAAGCTTGATAGTGTTTCTTGCAAGTGACTTTGACCTGTCAGCATCTGTTGGAAGGGTAACAAGCTCTCTGGAATGTGTTGAGGATGTCTTTTGTTGCAAATGCTGGCCCCATTAATCAAGGGAGGTTTTCTGCTGGAGCTCTTGCTCATAAGTAAAGAGGACCTGTGAGGAGTGTGAAGGTCTGTGATAGTCACACAACCATGATGGGATAGAGTTGATCATGAGGGAAGTAAGGAAGGTAAATAGCAAGACTAAAACCCTGGGCTTCAGGAGGGTTGACGTGACCTTCCATAATATCTTGGTGGCTAAACTGATTAGATACCCTTTGGTTAGTCAAACTGTAAGTTAGGTGGAAAAGTGGCTTGACTGCTGGACTCAAAGGCTTAAGGTCAGTGATCCTGAAGTCTAGCTGGTCATCATTTACTGCTGACCTAGTAGTTTTTCAGGGTTAAGTGATGGAGCCAGAGAAACCTTGCCTTCAGCAAAGGAAAATGCAGATCCCTGCAGTTAGGATGGAACAACCCCATGCAACACTATACTCTCAAGACTGCCTGTCTAGGAAGCAGCTTTGCAGAAGATGAAAAGGGAGCTGAAGCTTGGAAATGGAGGGCTGGATTCTATTGGTCTAGAGAACAGAAGGCTGAAGAGTAAGTTTGAGGGACAACTCAAATTCCTCTCTTCAACTGTCTAAAGGGAGGTTAAAGAGATGGAACAAGACTCTTCTTGGAGGTGCTTATTAAAAGGAGAATTGGGGAGAGCCAAAAGCTGCAGCAAGGGAGCTTGATCAGGAAAAAAAATAGTTATGGTGGTCAACACTGGAAAAGGCTGTTCGGTTATGGTACCTCTACTCCAGAGATGCTAAAAACTTGATAAGGCCCTCAGTAAATTGATTTAGCGCCGGAGTTGGCTACTTTGGAGTGAGGAGTTGTACCTTCCTGAAGTCCCTTTCAACCCAAATTATTGTACCTGTCTAATATTTTTCAGTTCATAGGTTGAGTCTTCTCCATTAAAAAACTAATTATTTCAGGTTTGGTTTTTTTTTGGTCCTCTCTGCTTCTTTTGGGAAATTGTTTCATGCAGATATATTACATTAGGTCAGACCACAGATGTGATAAGCTTAGTCTGTTGGTGGCCTGTCATAGCTGCTTCAAGCAGAGCAAATATACACGTGCCTGTGTTTGTATTTTCCCAGGACCGTCTCTTAGCCCTCTCCGATTTGCAGCTCAGGGCTGTAGTGTGCTTGAGGAGAATGAGTCTATAATGTAATTTCATAGAAGTGCTCCACACAGACATTTTCTTCTTGTAGTTCTTAATACTTTGTCAACACCTATAAATTTAGCATATTCAAAGAAAGGCAAAAACAAGTTGTGACAGCAAAGGCATGGATAAAATTTAGGACTGACATTTTTGCAGACACACAATTCCTTTTAAAAACTGAAATCTGTTAAAGAAATTGAGAACATCTTATTTGTTAATCAACATTGTGTTGTCACTCTCCATATTTATTATGAGACACATTTTTATAACCATGAAATAAATGAGTAAATGAATAAATAAAAAAAGAACTTGGCTGTGGATGAGTAATCAAAGCAATTCAGCCAGCTGATCCATACCAGATGTCAGCAGATTTTTATTTTATACCATGAGTAAGGCATTTGGAAATTTATCTTTACATTTTAGATAACACTGGGTGAATATTTCTACTTTTACTGCTCCTGCTTCTTTTGCCAAGGATCTGAATCAATGTTATAAAAACTGTAAAAGGAACACAGAGGGTTTCCATTTCTCCTGTGCTAGTGTATTAACATGTGCTGGAAGTGGGCACAGCCGGGGCTAGTGCTCCATCTCAGTCAAAGGACAGCACTGTCAGCCAATTTATTGCTCTTTCCTGCATTGCTTAAAGCCTTACCGTTTTCTGACATTGGATAATAGGCACCCAAAAGTAACGACGACACCACCTTCCAGTAGACATTCTGCTTCAGAAGGGTTTGCAGAAAGAGTCTGAATTTGGAAGGTATTTTGAGGTGCTGTGTTGTATACTTGTATGTTCAAAGACGGTCGTTAAATGAGCAGTAAACTGCAAGTGAGAATCTGCGTAGAAAGAAGGCTCTTTTAGTGCTGCTTTTTAACTCTACATCGTATTTGTAGCTAGAAAAAATAATTCCCTAGTCCTCAGAACTGTTGGGGTGCAATTATCTTGTTCCTTGATTTGTTACTTGGGCAGGTTGGAAAACAGGGTAAGGCAGAGACTTTACTTTCAGTATATTGTTAAGATATACTGAACAAACTGTGCTTTTAGGTAGGTGTTGGTTTGTTTTTTTTTTTTGCAAATCCTGTTAGGTGATACATTTGGGACAGTAACACAGTCACAGCGTTTTGCCTGGGGAGGCCAGTGATTCCTGCTGTATCTCCAGGCACTTCAGATGCAACACAGTGCTCTGAGGACAAAAATGACAGGTCCTGAACCGAAGCCTGCAACTCAGTAATCGTGCTTTGTGTGTTTTCTAACCCAAGTGATCAAAGATGCCCATCTGTAAGGGGAGGGGGGCTTGCTGCCTGTGAGGTGCTAACCACACTGTTAATATTACTGAGGGCTTCAAGGTCTTTGTGCCTGCCTGGGAATGCAGATAACTGGTTCAGTGGAGCATGAGAACAGATGATAACAATACAAGTCCAGTGGCATTTAAGTGATGTTGAGTTTATCTCCCTTTTTATGTACAGCAAACAGGTGGATTTAGCATCTTCCCGCCCCCCACCCCCTTGTTGTTCTGTGTGCTTGGGCATTACTCTCCCCTGTTAGCTGGTGTCTTTGACAGTGCCTGGAAGATTTATGCCATATCTTTCTGAAAGGGTGTGCTGGAGGTTTCTCCAGCCTCCTTTGTGCTTCCCTTGCAGTGCTGCAGGGATGTGGGCTGTCAGGCTCACAGCAGGGTGCTTTTAGGCAGATGAAACTGCTCTTGAGGGATAATGGACCAAAAGAGAGGGAGTAGTTATGTAAGAGTTAAAGATGGTTATTAAATACTAATAGTTCCTTATGGGAGCTTGTAGAGAGTTGCACCATAGCTTATTTGATACATAGGAACTCAATGATGAATATAATTGAGAGATTGGGTGTTTTTTTTTTAAAAAAAAAAAAATTCAAGGTGTTTCAGTCATTACTAAACACTACAACTTGCAGCAGATCTTTACAACTTGCAGTGGAGCTTTGTGAAAAATGTTTGGAATGCCATGCAAGTGGCATTTCAATAATAGACACACTGACATAATTTCAAAATACAGCTGATGCAAGTGAAGATGGCGAAGACTGCTATCTCTGAAGTTAAGTCTCAGAGAATTCATGTTTTCCACTTTGCTTGCATCTCACTGTTTAGATTTAGAAGAAGGTTAGTGCCAGATAGGGCTCAAGTCAAACGTCCTGTCTACCTTCCATATTATAAAAAAAAATCACCTCCCAAATTGGTTGTTGAAGACCATATATAGGCCTGATTCATTCACAAAGTTACAGGCTCTTTTTCTGCTGACTTAGAGCATCAGTGTATCATTTTCTAGGGAGCACATCTTCACTCTGCCTTTGCTTCCACACTAGTCAGTTAGGCCTTGATGACTGAGAATATCTTGCATGTGTTGTTCTTGGTCAATGTCTTGGTTTAATAATAAACATTCTCACTTCTTAAATAAAAATATTTTAGAGGAAAAATAGTGAAATACTTCTTTTTCCTCCCTAGATTTGTACATGCTGGCGCCTTTAGCTGTACTGAGGAATTAGTGAAGTGTCGCGGTCCTCTAAAATTGTGCTCCCTCTTCTGTGTTGTCTTCCCACCTTGACATCCTTTTGGTGCACAACTGGAATACAGAGTACTTGACAATGAAAACTTTGCCTGTCAGTTGGAGGTACCAAAGTTGAATGAACTTTTGTTTGGGGTTAGTGTTTCATAGGAGGGCACAGTATTGTATGTGCATTTTTAGTATTGCATGAATAATAATCAGCATGTATATATTCCAAACTGACCCATCCCCATTGAGATAGTCTTCCTGGCTCTGTTCAAAGCGTGCTGTGTTGGTTAGGCCAATTTTCCTCTAACTGATTATTAGTCCTAGCTGTGGTGCTAATTTTGTTTTGTTTCCAAGAGCAGATTTGTGGTAAAAGTATGCTGAGAACTTCTCTGGTTAAAAAGAGGACTTTTCCTGCTGACTTTTCTTTGCTTTTCTGTTCTGGATTTTGACATGTGTTCTTTAACGAGGTAGAGAGCAGCATTGCTGCTTCAAAAAAAATTCAGTGAATATTTTTGTCATTCTGCATGCTTCTGAACAGACACCTGCATCGGTGACTGAGGGTGGGCTGACTTGTTTATGAATTCAAGTTAATTAGTCAAGTAGAGGATTCAGTGCTTGATTTGATTCAGAAAACTATTTTTTTTAAAAAGGGCAAAAATTTTCCTTTGAAGCAGCAGTCAAGGTGTGGATAGACTTTCTGTGTGTATGTATTTATACACCACAGTTTATAGGCTACACACAGCTCTCCCCACTCCAAATTGCAATGTCTTGTTGTGTTAGACACGAAGCCTTGCGATCCCAATATCCCCTTCTGAAATCCTTGGTATGGAACTATACTGAGTAGTAAAATTTATTTTTTTGTGATGCCTTGCAAAACTAATCTTGTAAACATAAATTAGCTAGACATTAAGTTTTCAATAGCTTTTTTAACAGGAGCTTTTTCAGTTGAATGGTTTGTTGAATTTTGTAGCAGTTCTGAAATAAAAATATCCACTGCATTTTCCTAATTGATTATGGAAATTCAGTACAACTTAATGTTACGCCCAGAACAAAACTAGAAGCAACAGCTCACCCCAAGCAGTGGTCTGATGGAAACCAAACATTTTGAAAACAACTTAGCGTTATGGGAGGAGAAATTATGCTCAGCACAGTTCCTTTTGCCACGTTGACTGGCATCTGCTCTGTAGGGAGCAATTTCCCTGTCCTGCCAAGGAGAAAAAAGTATAGTAACGCACTGGCAGCTGTTAGCGGCAGTGACTCAGCCAGCAGAGAGATATGGAAAGAAAACATCTATTCTATGAGCAGAATTATATAAAGGCACCACTCCTTTCAGATCTTATCCTTTCCTGTCTTGAAGCGCTCAGAATCAGAAGGCGCAGATAGGGATATTCTGCTATTGTTTTGTTGGTATCTTCTGTTTCCGAATCTGTGTGGTTATTGCAGGCGCAGCTGAAGACTGAGCTAGCTGACATTTAAGCAGAGCATATATTGACCACTGGTTTTCCTTCTGTATTGCTGCTTCATGGAAATATTGCTCTGCTGCATTGTCTGAGGGGAAAGATTTAAATACCAATTCGTACCGTTCCTGTCTTCCGCGGCAAGTTTTTGAACTCAATTGAACTGATAGTTATCTCTTGCTAACTTTTATCTCTCTGACTTGTATTTGCACTCTGCATGGCCATAATGAGGAGAAGGTGGTAAGGCCGTTGCAGACAGACACCATCTCCTCTCCTTTAGCAGAGCTGAGGTTTGATTCTGCTGCTTCCAGTGTTATTGTGTCATATATTTTTGCTTTCCTCTCTTCCTCATCATTCCTCTGTGGCCTGCCATGACTCAGGTGCTGCCGGCTGCTGTTAGTGCTCAGGATTTATGAGCCAGCTTTCATAGTGGGTAGCACATTCCTGGCGAGAATTAGATGTATGAAGGGTCCTGGATTATCACTCGATGCTGCTGTGGTCGTGAAAAGCATGTGGATGCACTGTAAGGACTGATTATTTCTCAATAAATCCATTTACTAGCAAGGAAATATGATAAAACATTATAAAAAAATCTTAGAATATTAACAGTGGTGAGTTAAACTTAAGAGAAAGTAGAGCCATAGGACCTCCCCCCTATCAAAAAAGTACCCTCAAGCTAAATCCAGTGTTACAGCAGAGGAAGAAGTTTTATTGACTCCACTTTGAATTGTTGCCTGACTCGTCCAACAGTGTCAAAGGAAGCTGAACAGGAAACAGTGTTGGCGTGTTGTGTTTTACCAGGTGTTTTAGCCCATGTTAGACTCTAGAATAATTCCATGTTGTAACAAAGCCGAAAAACATTATTCCGGCTGCTTATTGGTGTGTTTGCTTATGTTTTTGATTTCTGTGACACAATAAAATGGACCATTTTCTGAGTATTTTGTGTAATGGCAGCACAGAATGTTATGACTCTATCTACTTGGCAAAATATCTTGCTGAGATATAAATAGATTTCTAATGACTGTCAGGCTCCGTGCCAAAGAAATTTCCTTGTAGATATCTCATTACGGAACTAATATCATTAATAAAATAGCTGAAATAGTTTGCAAATGCAGGAATAGTTTTTACATCAGTAACTGCAAGGAAAATACCTACCATATGCATAATTTGAGGCTGATTTAAAAACTGTAATTTATCATAATTATCTACATATTATAATGGCAAAACACACTTAATTGCTTTTGACTGGACTGGTATTATGATGAGAAGGAAAGTTAACAGCAGATGGCCCTACTGTCAAAACTGTAGTCTCTTAACCCAAAATGAAGTAGCAGACTGAACATAACGTGTTTCTGGCTCTCTTTTTCTGATTTTCAGCAGTAAGTAGGAACTAGCATTTGGTGGGGTTGTGAATGTTTACAGAGCAATAGAAATAGTCTTAAACAGGGACAAAAATAGCAAAGAAAAGTTGACTAGATAGGATTCCTCATCACATTATGACTTAGACCTTCTAAAAGATATTAAGTTGTTTAAAATACTGAGCTGAACTGGAAAGCAAATTATTTCCAAAATATTAGAATCTATTATATCACTGTTTTCTCCCCTTTTACCACCATATGTGCGTCTTCTACTTCCATACAGCAATGAAAAAAGTGCTTAATCTTCTATACTTGTCTGGCTGTGAGCAAATAAATTAGCTAGCAGTTGAAAAAACCAGATAATTCTGCAGTGCTTCAAATAAGTTCAGCTTTGCTGCATCAATTGCAATATGCCTGAAGGATTTGTCTTATATTAATCACAATGTGCATGCACAGATGTGGTGCTGTAAAAATCCCAGCATTTCCACTCACAGAATGCCTCAGAGAATTGAAGAATTTGAGATTACATTTGTACAAAGTTAAATTACAGAATGGGGGAGAGAAAGGATTTTTTTTTTCTCTCCCTTTTTTTTTT